>JBCAUA010033259.1:16212-26307 GCA_038406235.1 Peronia verruculata | reverse complement strand
ATCCTGGATCCGGTTCAGACTGCTTTGCGCAGTTGGTTCCATGCTACAGTTTACCGAGCCAGAGGGCTCATTCCTATCCGGCCCGGCCGATAATCAGGCTGGCAGGGCATACGATCAGCTTCAGCAACTCATTCGGGACATGAAACAGACTCCAGCACACATATTCCTGCATCCGGTTCATTTTCTGTCTTTGGGTTTCGGCAGTGGTCTGGCGCCCCGTGCACCCGGGACCTTTGGCACCCTTGCCGGCTTGCCTGTCTATGCATTACTCAGCCAGTTTTCAGCGCTCACCTATGCGCTGTGTGTGTTCCTCATCTGTGTTGCCGGCATCTATTTCTGCCAGCGGACTGCGCAGGCTCTGGGCGTACACGACCATCCGGCCATCGTCTGGGACGAGATCGCCGGAATCATGATTGCACTGTTCCTGCTTCCGGGCGATTGGCCCTGGCTGATCGCCGGCGTGTTGATATTCCGCATCTTCGATATCCTCAAACCCTGGCCAATTGGTGCCATTGATGCGCGTGTTGATGGCGGTATCGGCATTATGCTGGATGATATCATCGCTGGAGTATTGACTTTAATATGCTTGCAATTGACAAATTTAATCATATAGTTAGAACATACTATTAATGTGAAGTAACATTCTTTATACAGGTAGGCCGGAATGACATCATTGACCCGCATCCCATTCAGCGCACTGCAGGCTAGCCTGTTGGTCCTTGCCGTCATCGGTGTATGCGGTGCAACTGCGGCCAGAGCCGACATCTACAGATATACCAACGAACACGGCGAGGTGTTCCTGACAGATCGGCCCTCACACTCGGGCTACCGGCTGTTGGTTAAGACCTGGAAGGGCTGGGAAGAAAAAAGGCTGCCGAACTATGCCGCCCTGGCTGCCAACAAACGCCGGTTCAGTCAGGCAATTCGCCAGACAGCCAGGCAGCATGGCCTGCCCGAGGCCTTGTTGCATGCAGTCATTACTGCTGAATCCGCCTACGACCCGGATGCCCTGTCCAGGGCCGGTGCACTTGGCCTGATGCAATTGATGCCCGCCACCGCTCGACGATATGGCGTTGGCAACCGCCGTAATCCGCTCGATAATCTTCAGGGGGGTACGCGCTACCTGCGTGATTTGCTGCAGATGTTTGACAACCGCCTGTCACTGGCCCTGGCAGCCTACAATGCCGGTGAAAATGCGGTGATTAAATACGGCTACCAAATCCCGCCCTATCAGGAAACGCAGAACTATGTGCGCAAGGTGATGGGTTTTTATCGCCAATATCGCAGCGAGAACAGCTAGGCTTTTGGGAAGTACACCGAGCCAGATGGCTTCAATGTTCCTGCCTGGGCGGCGGCTCGTCAATATCGCCCAAATCGATATCAATCACATCAGATTCATTCGGCAACGGTTCGTCAACCGGGGCATCAAAGAGTAGATTCAGTTCGTCTCGAGACATGGTGTGACCGGCAAGCTCTTCAAGCTCACTCTCGCCATCTTCTTCCACCGGCGCTGGTTCATCTGTATCTGTATCTGTATCTGCATCGACAGACGGTGACTCTTCAGGGCTTTCATTCTCTGCTGAAACTGGCTCGGTGACCGCTGCCGACTCATCTGGTACATCAAAGAGGGCGTCCAGTTCGTCGTCACTGAGGATATCGCTCTCTTCCTGTGGCACTTCCTCTTCCTGTGGCACTTCCTCTTCCTGTGGCACTTCCTCTTCCTGTGACACCTCCTCGTCTTGCTGCACCTCTTCTTCCTGTGGCACCTCCTCTTCCTGATTGCCTTCCCCCTCGGCATGCTCAGCGGATTCGGCCGGCTCCACCTCCTCAGCGTCTGTAGCATCCTCAAAGCTGTTTGAGTCAAGCTCGACCAAGGCTTCAGTGGCCGCCTCAGGCTCTGCCACACTGTCTTCTTCTTCCGCCTCTTGCTCCTGCGGCGCAGGTGCCGGCAGGGGTTTATCTGTTTCGACGCCTTTATCAAAGGCTGCTGTGTATTCAGACATCATCTCTTCGATGATGCCCTTATTGATTTTCAATTCCTTGTCGAGGTCGGTGTTCTGATCCCGCAATTCATCCAGTTCTGCATTCAGGGCTTCGATTTCACTGGCATCTACCTTGTCCGGCGGAACCAGTTCCACATAGGGCAGTACCATGTTTTCCAGTTCACTGACAAAATCCGGCAGCTTGTCGGCATCACGATTCAGATAGGTCGACAACAGGACCTTATAGAAGGCCTTCTCCCGGCTCACAAATTGATTGACCATGGCTTGCAGTTCATCACCCTCAATGCCATAGACCTCGCTGAATATCTTGACCAGTGAGTCACGACGGTCCGCCTCGCCGTCGGTGACTCTTTCAATCAGTACCTCGGCAGCCTGCGAATCCTGCTTACCCTTTTTTCGGGACCTGAAAAACAGGAAGGCGCCCAGTAGAATGAGGAGCAAAATGATCTCCACTGAGATAATCAGCACAGCGTGGAGCATGGATCCACTCATAATTCATCCTCCAGACCCGGAACATTTTGACGCTTACGCCAGAACAGGTAGCCAAGGCCGCCGAGCAGTATCAGCAACAGGTTGACCCCGGCAACGGCCAGGCCGATGAACAGCCAGTCTGTTTCAGGCTCTTGTTCTGCTGTCACTGCCTCTTCAGGAGGAACCTCATCAGACTCGGCAGTATCCTCTGGCTCTGTCTGCTGCGCTTCTGATTGAGGCTGAGTAGCAGATGTCGCATCGCCGAGCGATGCCGGCGTTGCCGGAAGCGTAGAGACTGACTCAAATTTCAGGGGTTTGGGCCGCGCCACGAAGGATCTTCCTTGTGGTGTTTGTGCCTGGATATTCATCAGCAATTCATAGTCACCGGCTTTCAGCGTATCCAACACCAGGACGTGCTCACCGCCTTCAGCTTTCTGGAATTCCACCGTCTGTTGTGCATCATCCGGGCCAACCAGGGTGGCCTGCATGCTGATCGAGTCCGGAGCAACCAGTTCTGGCAACGGAGATACGGTGATGGTGTGAATCGGCTGCACCTCATCTCCGGAGGTCACCAGCGCAGTCTTCATCGGACTTTTATGTACCTGCAGGGACTGGGACTTGCGTCGCTGGAAGGTCTGACTATCGACAGCGGCGATCAAGGTATAAGTGCCCGGTATCAGTTGCTCCTGCAATTGCAGCGTGAACACACCATCATCACCACGTTGCAGGGGATAAGTTTGCAAGTCACCATGGCTGTCTTTCTGTTCCAGAGTGGCCGTGATGAATGCAAGAAAATCCTTGCGCGTGATACGCGTGTCACGGGCCAGTAATTCCATCTGATAGGCAATTTTCTCGCCGGCGAGGATATGATTCGGCAAACTGGTCACCTTCATCTTCAGATCGGTGACCACCATCACCCGGTTATCCGGGTCAACGGTTGCCAGGATACGCCATTCTCCACGTGCCGGTTCAGGTATGGTAATCAGATCGTAGCCAGCTTCCTGACGCCAATTGATGCTATCAGGCGCCGATGATTGCTTCAGCTCGGTGCCATCTGGCATCACCAGCCGCGTCTCATCAGCACCCTCCTCGCTGAACACCAGCAGGGTTACTTCATCGATACTGTTATCAACCTGGAAGCGGTTATCCTGCAGCGGCAGGGTCTCGACATCAGTCGATTTTTCGAACATGTGCAGGAACATGCGCTGCAAGTCCTTGGCAGTGGTCGCCAGCTCGTGCCAGCCATCGGTGCCAATGGCCAGTTGTCGCATCAATTCCTGATCGGTATTCTCAGACAGGGCGATGGCATTGACGGTGATCTTCTGTTGCTGCAAGCGCGGCAACAACTGCTCCAGGATCCGCTGTCTGGAGGCAAGACTGTCAGCTTCCTGTTTGGAAACATCCACCATGCCATCAGTCAGCAGGATAATGCTGCGCTGCTCACTGTCTTCGCCCTGCTCCCAGTCTGATAAAGCGGTCTTCAGGGCCTGCTCAATGTGGGTGAACTGTCCTCTTGAATGAATTTTGGTGACTGTTTTTTCAGCCTCCTGCTTCCACCTGGCATCAACAATGGCCGGTGGCAGCAGGACGGTAGTATCTTCGGCAAACAACCAGCCCGCTGTGCGGGTACCCTCTGGCATCAGTCCGATGAGCAGCTTGAGAGCCGGTTGTCTGAGGTTGTCCGGGTCGTTTTGCTTCATACTGCCGGACACATCAATCAGTACCCGCAGTTCGCTCTCTGCCCGGAGAGCACTGTTCGAGATAAACAGCAGTGCTATCAGCAGCGAGAACTGCACCAGCCTGGTGATACTGCGCACAGCAATATCAGACCAGCGCCGGCAGCGGGTGTTTGAAGTCACCGCCAGTGAAGTTGCAGGCGTATTCGCACCAAACCCTATCCCTGAATTGGCCAAGTGGTGATCCCCAATATTTACAAGGATGGATGGCAAGGTGAAGGTACCGGCCATCCCTTCATTAAGACTAAAGGTAAACTGTCTGCACTAATCATATGCAAAACTTGGGGAAATTTATACCTGAACATGCCGGATCCCGGGCTCTTGAACCGGTCTGCAGTCTCACTCAGCCGTGCGTTTGCGATGGGGTTTGCGCACTTTTCTCTTGTGAATCTGCACACCGACCAGCAGGGTACGCATGGCCCGCTCAGCGGCATTGGCGACATAGTTGCGGGAATTGGCCATCGCCTCTTCTACAGTCATGTCTCTCGTGATGGTGCTTTCTATCGCATGAATGCCATGCTCAAAGACCCCGATGGCATCATCGGCGACTCCGCCACCGATGGCGATAACCGGGATGCGATAACGCTTGGCCAGCTTGGCAACACCAGCCGGAGTCTTGCCGAAGGCCGTCTGGAAATCGATGCGGCCCTCACCGGTGATGACCAGATCGGCCTTGCTGACGTAGTGTTCGAGATCCGTCGCTTCAATGACGATATCGACACCGCTCTTGAGTTTTGCACCGGCAAATGCCACCAGACCCGCACCCAGACCACCTGCAGCACCGGCACCAGGCAGCTTGATGACCTCTTTTTTCATATCCCGCCTGATGCGTGTGCCAAAATGTTTGAGTGCCTTGTCCAATTGCTTCACTACAGCCGGTGTAGCACCCTTCTGCGGTCCAAACACAGCCGAGGCACCATTACGGCCACAGAGCGGGTTATCTACATCACAGGCAACGGTAACCCGGGTGTGTTTGAGTCTGGGATCCAGACCACTGGCATCGATTGAATCAATCTTTTCCAGCATGCCGCCGGCACCTGGTTCCGTGATGACCTTACCCCTGGCATCCAGGAAACGTGCGCCCAGTGCCTGCGCCATGCCGGCACCCCCATCATTCGTGGCTGACCCGCCAAGACCGACGATGATCTGGCTGGCCCCACGCTTGAGGGCATCGACAATGAGTTCACCGGTGCCGAAGGAGGTTGTGCGCAGCGGATCGCGCTGGTGTTTGTCGACCAGTGGGAGCCCCGAGGCTTCGGCCATCTCGATCACCGCCGTCTCGCCATCGCCCATCATGCCATAGCGGGCACTGACCTTATCACCCAGTGGTCCGGTAACTTTCTTGCGCAGGATGCGCCCACCACTGGCATCGACCAGGGATTGAACCGTTCCCTCACCACCGTCGGCCATGGGCACGATGCTAATCCTGGCCTTCGGCAATACCCGACGGATACCCTTTTCCAGAGCCTCACCCACTTGCAGTGAGCTTAGGTTTTCCTTAAACGAATCTGCAGCAATTACAATCTTCATAGACGCTCTCAAAGGCTTAAAGAGCGTTTTATTTTAAGGGAATACGGCAACGATTTCATTCCCGTTGCTACGACACTGACTACAGTGAGATGAGCTGGCGTTGTTGCCGTATGGCATGACGGGCAGCCTCGAGCAATTGCATACTATGGCGAGGCTCGAGCCTGCCTTCTGCCACCCTGGCAAAGGCAGGCAGTGTGTCCATACGCGGCGGTTTTTGCCGGGTCCTGCGGCCAATCATGTTGTGCAAACGGGCAATCAGCACCACATCGACATAATCAACAGGGCCATCGTGGCTGTAGTTCCAGTCATTCAAATGCTCAATGCAGCGAATGAAATCCGTATCCAGCCCCCATTTAGACAGCATCTTACTGCCCACATCGCTACGCAGTTGGTTGATGATGTCCTCGCCACCCTGGTCCTGTTGCAGATACTCACTGTTCAGATTCAGGTAATGGAGAATGGAGAAGCTTCCTGCATCACTGAGCAAACCGGCCAGTCGCGCCTTGTCGGGATCCAGAGAAGTGGTCTGCTGCGCCAGCCTGTAAGCGATTTCTGCAATTTCGATGGAATCGCGCCAGACTCGTTCGAAACGACGGTTCAATGATTCAGATTCACTCTTGAACTGGTCTCGATAACTGTAACAGGCAATCAGTTCCCGAGTGGTCTTCGAACCCAGACGCTCGATGACCTGGGCGATAGTTTCGATGGTAGCCTGTCCACGGTACAGGGGACTGTTGGTAACCTTGGCCAGTTTGGCAGCAATCACCGGGTCCATGCAGATGAGCCGTGTCAGGTCCTGATCGTCATCGGCCTGCTCTACTGCCCGACGCACCCGCGCGGCTACAGCCGGCAACGAGGGTAGCATCAGGGTGTTGTTCTTCAGATCATGGCGAAAATCCAGGGAAATCGGATGACGCCGAGCTGCCAGTGTCAGCGTCATCGTACCGATTTCTTCGTCAGTACGCGGGGCCTCATTGTGCAACAGATCCAGGATGCTGCGAGGCACGGTAAAATATTTAATCATCGTTTTCGCAGCAATCTGATTCTGACTCGGCCACAGGCTGCAAAGGCTGTCGCGAGCCAGGTCCTGGTCGGATTTGAGCAGCGATTGCTGACCGGCACGATCAGTGATGATGACCTCACCCTGCACCAGAAAAAAATCATCCGTATCGGTAGAACCCAGTGCTATCAAGTTTTGCCCGGCGGGTAACTGTTGCACCACGATTTCATGTGACAGCAGGATCAACTGCTCCGGGCTAAGCCGGGAGAAAGGCGAAAATTTGCGTAATGCCCCAGGCGGGATAGTGATCAGGGCATCAGCTGTTGCCATGCGACTGGTCTGCGTTGTTCATGCTGGGACTATAGCATTACTAAGGGGGTGTTGATCTTTTGTATGCCTGACTGCCGGTGCATGTCTGACTGTCGGAGTAATAATGACTGACTCCAGCCCCCTGCTGCTGGAACAACATCAACTGTTTACTGAATGACAGATCAACATGCCCTGCACTGCCACAGTATCCGGCGCGCCCATCAATACCGCAGTGGATGCAGACAGTATCGATTTCAACACCTATTATTGACACGAGAAACAAGGGCAAGTGTCTATGAGTCGTAATCTGTTGTTGGTGGATGATGAACCCAGCATCATCAGTGCGCTGAAACGCATCCTGCGCCGCAGTGATTGCACCATTTTCAGCGCCAACAGTGGCAGCGAGGCGCTTGAACAACTGCGACAACAAGACATCAGCGTCATCCTGACTGATTACCGCATGCCGGGCATGACCGGCACCGAACTGCTGAATGAGGTCAGTGCGATCTGGCCGGATATCTACCGCATCCTGTTGACTGGTCAGGCCGACCTTGAGGCGGTGATGGCAGCCATCAATGAAGGCCGGGTCAACAAATTCCTGCTCAAGCCCTGGGACAGTAATGGGCTTCGCAAGACCCTGGAGGAGGCCTTTGCGCAGTTCGAACTCAGCTCCGAGAACCGGCGACTGACCGCAGAACTGCAAAGTGCCAACCAGCGCCTGGAGCGGATGAATGCCGATCTCACCGAACGAGTACAGAAAGAGGCACAAAAGCTCAGTCAGGCAGTCTATTACGATGCCCTGACTGGCCTGCCGAACCGCGTCTTATTGTCTGACCGGCTGGCGCAGATGACAGCGGCAGCCGTCACTGGCCATTACCGCCTGCAAGTCATGTTGATTGGTCTGGACCGATTCAAGATGGTCAATAACAGCCTTGGCCACAGCGGTGGTGACGAACTGTTGCAACAATTCAGCCGCCGCCTGTCCCACCACCTGCCTGAGGACGTTATCCTGGCGCGTGTAGGTGGTGATGAATTCTGCCTGCTGTTGTTCAATCGCCCACAGCAACAAGATTCAGATAAGATTGCCGAGCAGATACGAAAAATCCTGGAGGAACCCTTCGATATCCTCAATCGTGAGATCTTCCTGACCACCAGCATCGGTATCTGCACATTTCCGGACGCCGGACACAGCAGCGAAGAACTGTTGCGCAATGCCGATGCCGCTCTGCACAGTGCCAAGGAGGCCGGTCGGGATACGCTGCGTTATTACTCACAACAAATGAACCGGATGGCCGATGAGCATTTGTCACTGGCCAATGATCTGAGACGGGCGCTGGAGCGCAATGAATTCGTACTCTATTTCCAACCCAAGGTGGAGACCTGTACTGAGCGGCTGGTCGGTGCCGAGGCCCTGATCCGCTGGCAACACCCTGAACGTGGCCTGGTCTTGCCCGGTGACTTCATTCCCCAGTTAGAAGAGAGTGGTCTGATAGTGCCCGTTGGAGAATGGGTGATTCGCAAGACCTGTTCGGTGCTGGAATCACTGCGCCAGCGGGGCCTGCCAGATATCAGCATCGCCGCCAATCTCTCTCCACGTCAGTTCTGGCAGGGTGATCTGGTCAGCACGGTGTCTGAAATACTGCGTAACAGCAGCCTGATGCCGCTGGACCCACATCTGGAACTGGAAATCACCGAGAGCCTGGTGATGAAACACGAGAGTGAAACCAGGAGAATCTTGCAGGATCTGAGTGATATGGGTATCAAACTGGCGATCGATGACTTTGGTACCGGTTATTCATCATTCAGCTATCTGACCAGCTTTCCCATCAATTATCTGAAAATCGATCGTTATTTTATCTCCCAGATCAGTATCAGCCGCGAAGGTCAGCCGGTCGTCAATGCCATTGTCTCCATGGCCAGAGAATTGAATCTCGAGGTCATCGCCGAGGGGGTGGAAACCGATGCCCAGCTATCCTTTCTGCGATCCATCGGCTGCGATCAGCTACAAGGCTTTCGCTTTGGCCGGCCAATGCCGGAGGCTGAATTTGAGGCACTGCTTCAAAGCAGCGGTGGCGATGCTTCCCGGCTTGAGGGAAGCATCGGCCAGGAATTATCCGTCTGAACTGCAGCCCTTGTTGCAGCGACGCAGGATCCAGTAGTCCAGACTCACGTAGCGACCAGCTCCGATAAAAAACAATACCAGCAACATGATGAAATAGGTTGCGGCAAATTCAATACCGTTATTGGAGATGACAAAGTTGCCATGCTCGGTCAGCCAGTCGTAATGACCGTGCTGCTTCAACAGACTGATGCCCTTCTCCAGGCGCTCACCGGCGGCAATCGTTCTGTCCGTAGCAAAAAATCCACTGCTTTCAGCCGTCGCCAGCCAGCCATTTTCCCAATGTACGGTAACGGCTGCGACGACCATGGTGACCATCAGTGGAATGGAAATCCAGCGGGTTGCCAATCCCAGCAACAACAAAATGGCACCAGCGAGTTCGCTCCAGCCGGCCAGAAAGGCCATCAAGGTTGGAAACGGAAGACCCAGTCCCCAGTCAGGGTTACCAAACCAGGCAACCGTACTCTCGTAGGGCATCAAGGTGCTCAGGTCAATTTTATGGGCACCGGCCATCCAGAAAATGGGTACCAGGTAGAGACGCAGTAACAGGGGGGCTAAAAAATCGATATTGCGGGTCAGGTTCAATAAATGGTGCAGGCAACATCCGCCCCGGCACAGGGTTTGAAGAATTGAATTCGACATAACGAGACTCCTTCACTAACGGTGAGATTTTGCCGATACACACACATGACTGGTAAAAAAAAGGACGGGCACGAGGCCCGTCCCGGGTGATTCAGCGTGACACTGCTGCCAAGCTGAATGCTGATGCGCTGCTCGGTTTAGTGACCGCAGCTACCTTCAGCACCCTTTTTGTCACCGCAGCTGGCTTCGCCGCTTTTCTCACCACAGCTGCCTTCGCCGCCTTTCTCACCACAGCTACCTTCAGCGCCTTTCTCACCGCAGCTACCTTCGCCGCCTTTCTCACCG
>JBCAUA010033259.1:0-16202 GCA_038406235.1 Peronia verruculata | reverse complement strand
TTGTTTTCACCACAGCCACCATCGGCAACCTTTTGATAACCAGAGCTCAGCTCGGTCATGCTGAACGGGTTCTCTGCGGCATTGGCCGTGCTGGAGGCAGCCAGTGCAACAGCAAAGGTGGCGCCAACGGCAATAGCAGCAGGCTTGCTTGTGGATAATTTTTTACTCATGGATATCTCTCCCGATAATATGAATGCGGCACAGCGCCACACACTTCTATACGTTTAGGGCCACGAAAACGAGTCATGAAATCGATTAAGATTTTAACTTGTAGAGTGGACTCACCATAGACACCCAGGTCTGCATAAAGTTACATCTGCACAGGGATTTTAATGGCTTGACACGCCTCAGAGATAAACAGATGAGGCGCGCTCAATACCCATCAGCCCCTGATTCAGTCAGTCAGCCAGCAAAAATGGGTTACTGCGGCGCTCCTCCCCTAGGGTGGACATCGGCCCATGCCCCGGGATGAAACGGATATCATCACCAAGCGGCAGCAGTCTGTTACGAATAGAATCAAGCAGTTGCTGGTGATTGCCGCGCGGGAAGTCGGTGCGCCCTATCGAACCTTTGAACAACACATCACCAACCAGGGCCAACTGTTCCTCAGGCTGAACAAAGACCACATGGCCTGGGGTATGCCCCGGGCAATGCACCACATTCATGCACACCTCACCGAACTGGACCCTGTCACCCTCCTGCAACCAGCGATCCGGCACGAAGGGTTCGGCATGCGGCAGACCAAACATACGGGCCTGTTGTGGCATGGCCTGAATCCAGAAATCATCATCCCGGTGCGGCCCCTCAATGGGTATGGACTGGTGTTGCTGCAACTCTCTAGCCGCACCTGCATGATCAAGATGAGCATGCGTTAACAGCACCTTTTCCAGTACTGCGCCGGATTCAGCAACCGCAGCCAGCAATTTTTCCACCTCACCACCGGGATCGACCAGTGCCGCCTTGTTGGTTTGCTCGCAGACCAACAAGGTACAGTTCTGTAGGAAGGCCGTCACTGGAATCAGTGTGTATTTCATCACCTCAAGTCCTCGTTAACTGTTCTGGAACCACACACCGGTGAAGCCTCGATCAGGGTTTCAAATTGCCTGATCAGGCAGCGCAGGCGATCGATTATCTCACTCTTGCCGTCAAGCCCGGTCAAGTTCTTGAGCTCATTCCAGTCTCTGCACTGGAGCAGGCGACCGATGACCAGCATACGGTTTACAGGCTGCAAGTGACCCAACTGACCCGATTGCAGCAACAGATGGGCAAAATCTATCAATGCGGCTCGGGTATCCTCATATCCACGCGACTGCCAGGCAAAGGCCCGCAGTTGCCGGCATTGCAGTTCGGTCAGTCGCGGCAATACACTACGATCCGTACCATCTTCGGTAAACAAATACGCGATCAAGTCGCTGTCGGCATCACGGAAGGCATCCGGCAGCAGCCGCACCATCCGCCGGTAAAAATCAGTACGCCACTGTTTCACGGGCACATCCGGCATCAGGCTGCGCACCATCAATACCGCATATTCTCCACTACTGCCCTGCCTCCGGGTTGCCAGTTGCACCGCAGTGTAACCGCACTGCTGCCAAAAATTGAGTAACTCAGGCGAGGCGCCGTAGCTGACGCCAAGCAGGCTGACCCCGGACCCAGATTTGCTGGCAAAGGCCTCTACGCCGGCCAGTAGGCGGCGCCCGTAACCCTGGCGTTGATAGTCTGGATGCACGGCCAGGCGCATGATGCGCAGCATATGCCTGCCGCTAAGCCTTTCAGGGGGCACTTCACGGACCAGTGATTGCGGTAACAAATGTCCCCGGACCCGCCGTTTGCCGGCAAATACCTGTTCCAGCAAGTCCTGATCGAGGGGGCCCTCTTCGGCCAGCAGGGCAATTCCGAGCACCCTGCCCGTTGCAGTCAGGATCAGCACGCGCAGATTCGGGCCATCGAGCAGATGCCAGAGGTCAAACGGCCGGGTGCGGTAATGGGCCTGGATCAGGAGGGCAAATACCAATCGCAGCAGATCCTCATTCTGCCAGAGTTTCTCGCGAGCCAATTCCTGAACCTGTGCCTGTTCCGGAAGTGGAGCCTGACTGGCTTCTTCGGCTTCGTACAGCGGCAGTTCGGCATCCAGTAACAATAATTTCCATGCCAGTCTTTCCAGGGGATCGCCCTGTGACCAGCGCACTGGCCGGGTCAGGTGCAAGGGTTTCCAGCCTGCCCGGTGCTTATCCAGCCACTTGAAAAATCGCAGACCAAAGCTGCGCCCCGTGCCTTCGTAGCCGTGTATCGTTGTCACCAGAACAAGTCGTGGGAAAAGCATGGCCAGACGTTGCAAGATTGGCAGGGACAGGGCAGCGGCCTCATCAACCAAAAGGATATCGATGGCATCTGGGTCCATCGACAATACCCGATCCGCTGGCAAAAATGCTGCGCTTTCCTGATTCTGTATATGCCCTGCACAGACGGCTTGTGCCACCGACACTGCCTGTTGATGTGGGCCGGTGAAGATGATCCGGTAACCCTTTTCGATTAAACGCGCCGCCGCAGTACCGAGAGCATGTGACTTACCGCGACCACGATCGGCGGTCAATACCATCGGTCTCCAGGACCGACGAGAGGCAATGCGCACCAGTTCATCGACAACCTGCTGTTGTTCCAGATTCAGGCCAAAGTCTTCGGTGTTAAGCGATGGCTCGCCTTGTGGGACTGCTGCACTGTCTGTCAGAAAAGCTGGCAGATGTTGCTCAGTAACATCACCAGAGTCGTTCAGCACGACTTTAATCAAATCTGTCTCTTGCTGCAGGCAGTGAATCAATCGCTGCAGAAAACGCCTGCTGATCTGCTCACCGCTGAGAGGATGCACGGCAATACGCTGACACTGAGGATCGTGGATCTGGGGCCAGACTTCCCAATCCGGGGTCAGCATTAAAAGCAAACCACCTGCCTTAACCACACCAGACAGCAATGCTAGGGCATCCGGATCAAAGCCGCTGCGTACATCTATGACCACCAGATCAACTTCACTTCCCAGTAAAGCAGACGCGTTATCCAATTCAAGCCCACTCTGGGTGTTAACTGGCTCATTGCCAAACCAGCTAATTTGCAAGGGTTGCAGTGGTATGAGCAGTTGTTTGATGTACTGTCTTATCCAGTGTTCTTCGCCACTAAGCAGCATCAGCGCCCGATGGCGTTTCTGCTTGAGCCTCTGGCAACACGCAACTACAAGCTTGATAGATTCAGCGCTGGTATACATGATCAGATTATGACTTATTCAAGGCCTATAATCCTGTTCTGTTACGATAACTCACCAGGTTGACCATGGGCAGATGGCGAGCACCACAAAAACGTAGTTCAGCCTATATCACCAGAGCTGGCTTCAGGCTGCTGCAGGATGAACAGCAATCACTGTGGAGCAGACGCCGTCTGGTTACCGCTGCCCTGAGTGCAGCAGCAGCCGAAGGTGATCGTTCCGAAAATGCCGAATACATCTATCGAAAAAAAGAATTACAAGCGCTTGACCGGCGCATACGTTATCTGCAAAAGAGATTGCCTGATCTGAAAGTGGTAGAACAACTGCCTGAGCACACAGATAAGGTTTTTTTTGGCGCCCTCGTTACTCTGCTTGCAGAGAATGGCGAATCCGCTTGTTATCGTATCGTAGGCGCCGATGAGCTAGATTTTTACCGCAACGGCATCAGTGCCGATTCACCTCTTGCACGGGCGCTGCTTGGGCGTCAAGTTGATACCGATATTGAGGTATGGGTAGAGAGCCGTTGCAGTCGCTATGCCATCGTCGACATCAGTTACCTCAAGCCGACACCCGATGATGAGTGCTGACCGGCTGCCGGGCCGCAATAAATATCGTGCAAGGCCATTAGCAGCCGCTGAACATCGGGATTGGTCAAACGGTAGATCATGTTCTGACCATCACGGCGGGCACCGACTATGCCCTCTTCCCTGAGCTTTGCCAGGTGCTGAGACAGAGCCGATTGACTCAAGCCGACACAGACCTCCAGTTCACCGACTGTATACTCACCCTTAACAAGATGACACAGAACCAGCAGTCGGTGTGGATTGGACAGATTTTTAAGCAGACGTGATGCCGCCTCGACGTTCTGATTCAGTTGATCGATCGTTTGCATGTCGGATCCTGATTGGGATTAGGTACGTAAGATAGTCTCGGTATTCTGGAACCAATACATCTGGCCTGCAATAAAACCTGCATTGTACAGGCAAGCCTGCTTGCACAGGCCTTTTCTGAGTCAGTGGCAATGCGCTACCCTTGTTCATCACTATCTGTGCGATTCAATAATATCCTGCATCGGTATGGGTTTGCTGTGATGATATCCTTGGCCCTATATGCAGCTCAGTGTGTTCAGGGTTTTACGCTGGAATTCAGTCTCAATTACCTCTGCAATGAGTGACAGATCAAGGATTTCTGCCAGTCGGATGATCGCCTCTACTCATAGAACTTCAGTATTCTGTTCATTTATTTCGCAAATGAAAAAATGATCTATTTTTGAGCTATCAGTAGGTAATTTTTTTCAGATAGCTCAAAGATGAAAAGCCAGCCCAGAAGTCATCCAGTGTCAGTTTGAAAGCGGTCGCCTTGAGCTTGTTAATAGTGATGAGTGCATTATCAGAATCACGAATCAGTTCAGCTTCAGTAATGCCCCCAAATCAGATTAGGTAAATCAGATTCCTCTATCTAAACAAAGGATCCAGGATTCTGCACGGTTGAAACCAGAACTTGTTAATTCAGGCTTCTACCAAATCCGGGTCCTGCCAACTGTTGACCTGGTTCCTGCCATGTCGTTTGCCATAATAGAGTGCCTCATCGGCCCGCTTGAGTAGTTCGTCCATCTCGATGCGCTCGGTGGTAGTCGCAATACCGGCCGTGATGGTCATCTTGCCAATCGGCCACTCGTTAGCCTCAACCTGCATACGCAACTGTTCAGCAAAGGCAAAAGTCCCTTCCAGGGTACTATTCGGCATAATGATGGCGAATTCCTCCCCGCCATAACGGGCAATGACATCACTGGGTCGATTACGGCAGTATTCCAGTAATTCCGCCAATGCCAGTAAGCATTCATCCCCAATCACATGCCCATAGGTGTCGTTGATGTCCTTGAAATGATCGATATCGAGAAACAGCAGACTGAGTGAAGATTCCACCCGTGACAAGCGAGACAGCTCCTCTTCCAGCCGCTCATCCATAGCGGCGCGATTGAGCAGGCCGGTCAAAGGGTCGAGACGAACCTGCCTTTGCAATTGGACATTGCGCTGAGTCACTTCAAAGTGGCTGAGCTTCAGCTGCTGATGGGCCTCTTCCAGGGCCTGACGCTGATCTCGCTGCTCTGAGATATCACGAATGGCCGCACAAAAAAAACGATCCGCACCAACCCATGACTCGGAGATATATATCTGAACCGGCAGCACATGCCCATCGGCATGGTGTGCTTCCAATTCCAGCCGCAGTCCCAGCACCTTCTTTTCACCGGTCTCGATATAGCGCTGCATGCCACAATTGTGTGCCTGTTGATAGGATTCGGGCATCAGCAGGGTCAGATTCGCACCCAACAGTTGCTCGCGTGTATATCCCCACAGAGACTCAGTGTGGTGGTTGACCATAACGATTTCTCCATGTTCGTTGGCAACGATGATGGCCTCACTGAGGGTATTGAAGACACCAGCCAGTAATGGCTGCAGGCAGTGGCGGTAATCTTTGTGTACAAATTTTGCTAACTTTTCCATTATCACTCATTGTCCTGTACAGGATAACTCTAGGCCATCAAAGCTCGAACCGTCTACCTTTCCGCATTCACGCCCCTCCCTATTCAGTGCACGACATATCCACACTTGACTACACTGTATGCGTATCACACAACGGAACCGGTCCGATATGTCCCCACACCCCGCTGCCAGTACCACCGGCTCGTTCTCAGCTCTGCTCCTGTTCATCATGCTGGTCTGCCTGCAGGCAGGCTGCAGCAATGCGACTCCGCAGTTACAACGACTGAGCACCGAAGCCGTGATTCTGGCCTTTGGCGACAGTCTCACCCGTGGTACGGGTGCCGACCCCGGTCATAGCTATCCCGATTATCTGGCCTCAAGCAGTGCCCGCAAGGTGGTCAATGGCGGCGTTCCAGGAGAACTCTCTGCCCAGGGCCTGAGACGCCTGCCCTCGCTATTGCGTGAATACCGGCCGGATCTGGTCATTCTGTGTCACGGCGGCAATGATCTGCTGCAAAAAAAGGCACATGACTCCATTCAACAGAATCTGTTGGCGATGATAAACCTGATCCGGGAGCACGGCGCCGAGGTGGTTCTGATAGGGGTGCCCAAGCCTGGTCTGCTTTTGAGTACTGCCTCATTGTACGAAGAACTCGCTGACGAGTTGAAACTGCCTATCGATGACCATCTGCTGGCCGGGATATTGTCGGATCCTTCCCTGAAGGCGGATGCCGTACACCCGAATAATGCCGGTTATGCCCTGCTGGCCGAGCGGGTGAGCAGCCTGTTGCATGAAGCGGGTGCACTCTAGAGGCGGTCTGTCTTTCCTGTCTATCGGCATTTCACCGCTCATCAGGATCAGGCCAGTAGAACTCAAAACCCTCCCGGTTCGGCATTTCCACCCGGCCCAGGGAATCAGCATCAAGCACCGCACCATCAGGCAGTATGTCATTGATATGAAGCAAATAGGCGGTCAGCGCATAGGTCTGGTCATTGCTCAATGACCACGGGGCATTCATCGGCATGGCCCTGCGAATATAATCAAACAGTGTCGGCGCATAGGGCCAGTAAGTGCCGATGGTCTTGTCTGGTGGCTCAAGCGTCAGTGGCAATCGTCCTCCAGACAACTCCTCGGCCGAGGCACCCCGCCCCTCAAGGCCATGGCAGGACTGGCATTGCTGCACAAAGATCTGTTGCCCCTGCAGCACACTCCCCCGTCCTGGCGGCAGATTCTCTCCACTGGCAGATATGCTCAGTTCCCAGGGCTCAAGCAGGCGCTCATTGACAGGCTTGCCCAGCCCGGGAGAGCGTGGTTCTGTGGCATTCACAAGTATGGGCATCAACAGCAGGCTAGTGATAAACATGGGAAATGAAGCCATCTTCATCAACCTCCCAACTGACAATGCCATTGTAGTGGTAGTAACCATAATGACCGCGCTGCTGTAACAGAGTGCGGCGATCGGGCTGAACGTAACCACTGTCATCGGTAGCCCGTGATTGCAGCACGGCAAGCCTGCCATCCCACTGCCAGGGAATGCGAAAACGGGTAAATGCCTTGTCCAGCACCGGCTCCTGAAGCTCGGCATCTGCCCAGCTGTTGCCGCCATCGGCCGAGATTTCAACCCGCTTGATACGCCCACGACCACTCCAGGCGAGGCCGGAGATCTGATACAAACCCGCTCCATTGAGCGTCATGCCGAGGGAGGGTCTGGTAATCAGGGAGCGTGCCTGCATCACAAAACTGAACTGGCGCGCCTTACCTGAAGGCAACAAATCGGTATAACGTGCGGTTTCGTTACGCGACATGACTGGCTCCCTGACGGCCTCCAGACGACGTAACCATTTGACGTTAGTGACGCCCTCCCAGCCAGGCAACAAGAGTCGCAGCGGGTAGCCCTGTTCCGGCCGCAGTCGTTCACCGTTCTGATAGAGCACCAGCAGGGCATCATCCAGTGCCTTTTCCATCGGTATGCTGACAGTCATCGATACGGCATCCGCGCCCTGTACGACCAGCCAGTCTGCCTCCTGCTTGATGCCGACCTCGGCCAGAATCGTGCTCAAGGGCACACCTGTCCATTCACTGCACGAAGCCAGGCCATGGGCATAACCGGCCGGTGTCTGAATTGGGCGGCGACGCCAGAGCGCATTACTGTTGCCGCCGCATTCTATGAAAGCGATGCGTGATTGCAGTGGATAACGCTGCAGTGAGGCAATATCGAATCGCAGGGGTTGTTCAACCAGACCATGAATCAGCAGTTGATGTTGTTCCGGATCGATGGCAGGTACGCCATTGTGATGCCGTTCGAAATGCAGTCCATTTGGGGTAATCATGCCCTCGAGTTCGTGCAGCGGTGTCCAGGAGACACCATTTCCTGGCACTGACTCATTGGCGGCAATCCAGCGCACGATGTGCTGCTCGAATGGCGAGGGCTGGCCGTAGTTGGTAAACGACGCGCCCGGCGTGGTCATGCTGCGGGGTAATCCGGCTCCAGCTGGTGCAGGCTGATTGTCCGCAGGGTCTACCGATGACAGCCCGGTCTCGCCTGCTGCAGTCAGACCAACCATCGAGATGGCAGAAAAACTGAGTGATTTTTGCAGGAATAGGCGCCGATCCAGCAACCCGCCTCCTGCAGCCCTTTTATGACCCGCCACCAAGCACTCCCGAGACTCTATTTCAGATCAGACTGCACACCGGTTTCATTGTTACAGAATCAGTATAGATAATCAGGGAGCCAAAAGCCGGAAAAAGGCGAAGCTCGGATTCAGCCGGTGGCTACAGCTGACACAGTTTATCGGGCCATGCTCACAGTAAAAAAGGCGGTGCACTGGAGAGTAGCAGTGACACCGCCTCAAGGAGACAATCGAGCCGCAGTTGCGGCTGTTACCGGAACCACAGAAAAGCTCAAACTATTAACCCGGCCAATAAATACATCGTTTAAGCCGCATATTGAATCTTCTTGTGCTCGAAGTATTTCTTAACTCGATCTGACTTGCGTTGCAACATCCGCGTGTGGCTGCGGATGCGACTTTTTGTCGCAGCTGAATACCCTCAAGTGTGGTTCACATTTGCACCCTGTAGACTATGATACCAGGCATCCTTGCTTGCCACGCCCCCATGAGGCGGATAGCGAAACACTCATCATCCAGACTCAATCATGGTGTTACAGCCTCTCATCACATGAGCAATTCACTACATAATCACCATCATCTGACCGCCCGTTGTCTACGTTATGTCCTGTTACTCCGGGTTGTGGCCATCAGTGGTCTGGTTGCCGCCTTTTTTTTATTGCAGGAAAGTCTGGATATTCAACTGCCTTTGTTGCCTTTCCTGTTACCAGTTATCCTGGTTGCTATCATCACCCTGTATTCATGGCAACGTCTACAACGTGGTGGAGAGGTCAGCGAGACACGCCTGTTGATTCAGTTGATGATCGACATTGCGACGATCTCTGTGCTGCTGTTTCACATGGGCGGTTCCACCAACCCTATGGTGTCGCTGTTCCTGTTGCCGGTTACGGTTGCCGCTGCAACCTTGCGATCACGGCATATCCAGATTGTCGTGCTCTGCACTATCAGTTGCTACACCCTGCTGATGTTCATCCACAATCAGCTTCCGGAGCAGATCCATCACCGTCACGATTTCAATGTTCACGTCTGGGGCATGTGGTCGGGCTTCCTGCTCAGCGCCATACTGGTGGCCTATTTTGTCACCCGCATCGGGCAAACCCTGCGAGCCAATGATTTGGCCCTTGCACGTGCACGCGAGGAGGCACTGGAGGCCGAACAAATGATTGCACTGGGCAGTCTTGCTACCGGCACGGCCCATGAGCTGGGCACGCCACTGGCAACCCTGGCCGTGCTGGCCCGCGAGCTGGAGATAGAAACAGCCAACAATAGCGAACTCAATGAGCAGGTCTCACTGTTATCGGGTCAAATCCAGCGCTGCAAGTCGATCCTTGCGATAATGTCTCATCATGCCGGCTCACCCCGTGCCGATGGTGGCCATTACCAGGCACTGGATACCACACTCCAGCAATTACTGAATGACTGGCACAGTGCGAATCCAGATATAGAACTGTCACGTCATTTTGCAGGACAGTCATCCACGCTTGTGTATACCGACAAAACCCTGATTCAGGCGATAAGTAATCTACTCAATAATGCTGTAGACGCCAGGGCGGAGACAATCACGGTTACAGCCAACTGGAGCAGCCGTCTGCTGGAATTGAGCCTCAGCGATGATGGCTGCGGTATCGATGAGAAAATCATTGCCCAACTTGGGCAACCCTTTGTTTCCACCAAACGTCCGGGCCAGGGTCTGGGCTTGGGTGTGTTCCTGGCGCGCAGTACCATTGAACGTCTGGGCGGCAAACTGACTCTGCTCCCGGCCGAGCCACAGGGAACCCGGGTAGACATCCATCTGCCACTGGATCGTATTATTCACACACAATCAGAGCATGACTGAACAGATGTCAGCAGCAGAGCACAAGCCCCGACTATTGTTGGTGGATGATGATGAAATATTTTGTCAGGTGCTGGCTCAGGCACTGGGCCGCCGTGGATTTGAGGTGAGCATTGCCCATTCTGTCAGGCAGGCCATGCACATCTGTGAACAGGTACAAGCCGAATATGCGGTGATCGATTTGAGCATGCCGGGTGACTCGGGTCTGAACCTGATACCAGCACTGCAACTCAACCACCCTGATTGTCGCATTGTCATTCTGACCGGCTATGCCAGCATCACAACGGCCGTTGAGGCAATCAAACTGGGAGCTACTCACTATTTAAGTAAACCTGCCAATGCCGATGAAATCGTCGCTGCCTTCAACCATCAACCTGGCAATCCGGATCAAGCCATCAACGAAACGCCCCTATCGGTAGAACGACTCGAATGGGAACATATCCAGAAGGTGCTGAACCAGTGTGATGGCAACATATCCGAGGCCGCACGCCTGCTCAATATGCACCGTCGCACCCTGCAGAGAAAACTGAAAAAACGACCCGTACGACAGTAAGCTCTGGCAAACGTGCAGCAACAGCTTTGCTCAGGCCGATTGCAGGCTGCCATACAACCGGCTGTAGAGTCCGCCGTTTTGGATGAGGTCATCGTGAATACCTTCCTCGATGATGTGGCCATCCTCGAACACATACACCCGGTCGGCCTGTTTTACCGCGCTGAGTCGATGGGCAACAATGAGCGTGGTTCGCCCCTGCAGAAACTCCTGCAAGGCCTGATGCAGCCTCGCCTCCGTTTCACTATCCAGTGCCGATGTGGCCTCATCCAGGATCACGATCTGCGGATCTGACAGGATCATGCGGGCGATGGCCAGCCGTTGTTTTTGACCACCAGACAAGCGGATCCCCTGTCGTCCAACGATTGAATCAAGCCCTGCCGGCATCTGTTTTACCGTTTCATCCAGTTGCGCTACCGCCAGCACCTGCCACAGGGTTTGCTCATCAATCTCCCTGCCCAGGGTCAGATTCATGCGCACACTATCGTTGAACAAGGCCGGATGCTGCAGCACGGTAGCAACATGTTCACGCACGACATCCAGACCTATATCCTCAACCGGCACATCGTCAAACATCAGTGAGCCGGACTGAGGGCGATACAGGCCCAGGAGTACCTGCACCAGGGTTGATTTCCCGCCACCGCTGGCACCCACCAAGGCAACTTTCTCACCCGGCTTGAGTTGCAGATTGACATCTTTCAGCACTGGCTCATCTGCATAGGAAAAGCAGATATCCTGCATGCGAATGCCAACGGTCTTCTGGTTGCTGAACGGATTGCGTCGATGTGGATAGTGCGGCTCATCATTGAGGCCGAGCAGACGATTGAGTCGCTGTAATGCGGCCTGCGCACTGTACCAGGCGTACTGGATGTTAAGCACTTCCTGCACCGGCGCCATCATGAACCAGAGATAGCCGAACACCGCCATCATCTCGCCGATGCTGAGGTCGGAAAAGACCACCATTAGCATACTGATACCGCGAAATACGTCAAAACCGAACAGAAACACCATGAACGAGAAACGGCTGGCGGCATCACTCTTCCAGGCATAGGATGCCGAATGCTGTTTAATGGTGCGCGCCAGATCCGTGACCTGGCCAAGATAATGACGCTCACGATTACTGGCCCTGATCTGCTGGATCGCCTCCAAAGTCTCGGTCAGGGATTGTTGAAAGACTTCGTAGGCAGAATTTTCGGCCTTCTTGAGATCCTTGACGCGCTTGCCCAGGACCGTGGTGAAATAGATCACCACCGGATTCATCAAGATGATGAACAGCGCCAGGGGCCAGTGAATCCATAACAGAATGAAGGTGACACCAATCAGGGTGAGGATGGCGACGATAAAGCGACTGATGGTGCTGCCAACAAAGTTATCCACCGCATCCATATCCGTGACGAAATGCGAGGCTACAGCACCACTGCCGAGGGTCTCGTATTCCGACATCGAGACACGCTGCAGGCGCTGCAACAACTGGCTGCGTATTCTGAAGATGATGTCCTTGGCGATCAGGGAGAACTGGCGCGTCTGCCAGACACCTAGAATCAGCGCAATCAGGCGCAGGACCACGGTCACCACCAGAATCACGCCGATGTACAGGATCGGCCCCTGCCAGTCTTCTGGAAACAGGCGGTTCATGCTGGCCACCAGAGTCGCCGGTTGTTGCAGCAAGACCTCATCCACCAGCAAAGGCATGAACAGCGGGATGGGCACATTTACCAGGGTCACCAGTAAGGCAACCAGATGCGCGGCCAGCAGTTGTGGTTTGTGTTGTAAGGCTATCGTGAGAACGTAATGCCAGCAATAACTTGCCGGAGGGGACTCAGTGACTGTCGCCGTTGGTGGTCTGTGCATCGGGTCTATCTGCAGGTTTGTCCGGATTCGTTGCCGCCAGTTTATATTCCAGTAATTCAATCGCCATGGTGGGAGGCTCGCCGGCACCGGGACTACCCGGTGGGCGCAGCCAGTGTTCGACAGACTTCACATCCACACTCAGCATTGCCGCCACATCACGACGCTCTAGTGCATGATCCACCAACAGGCTGATGAGGCGGTCACGATTGTTCACGAGTCCTCTCCAGTCGCGGCACTGCCACCATAACAGGGTGGCGATGCCGGCACATTATCAGCAGCCTCATCCAACCATTCAGCCGGGGTGTAGGTATGCAAGGACAGGGCATGTATGCCACCAGACAGTTCATCACTGAGGGTTTTGTAAACCATTTGATGCCGGGCCACGGCCGTCTTACCAGCAAACTGTTCAGAGACCAGCACCACCCTGAAATGGGTCTCGGAATCTGGCGGCACATTATGCTGGTGGCTCTCATTGACCAGCTGCAGATGCAGTGGAGTGAACTCTGACTGCAATTTTTCGCGAACGCTGCTTGTGAGACTCATGGTCACCTCCTGATAGTAGCCGCTCTAGTCGAGTTCTTCGCCATCCAACAGGGCGGCGACATCATTGAACAGCTTATCTTCTCTGGCCTTACGCTCCTGTGAAGCGGCATCGGCATTGCCCTGAATCTTGTTGACCGTTTCACTGAATTGTTGCCGTTGACCGGTTTCGAGGGTCGATGACTGGATACGTTCCTGCTCCTCGACCCAGTTTTGCAGATCTGCCTCCAGTTGCTGGCTCAATTCGGACATTTTACTGCGCGCCGCTTCACTGCGCTCTGGCGAATGCAGTGCACCGTGTTCAGTAGCAGGCACTACGTCACTTGCCGCCTCGGCAGCACTGCTGGCCCGTTCGGCCTTATCAGACAGTTGTCGCACCTGCGCATCAAGTTCGGCGGCAGTCCGGCGGGCTTGTTGCACTTCTGTGTGCGCCTGGCTGCGCTCGCTCTCAGCGCGTTGTTGTGCCTGTCTTGCCTGTTCAAGCTCAGCCTTGACTGCCGCTGCTGCCGCTTCGATTTCCTGCTGACGCTGCTTCAAAGCCTGCAGTTCCTGTTGATGCCGCTGTTGTTGGCTGTACTTGTATTCTTCAATGATCTGTTTGGCCTCCTCACTGGCTTTCTGGCGTGCGAGTTCTGCCTGATGTTTTTCCCGCCTGAGCAGCTCTTGTATTTCTATCTGCTTGGCCAACTGAGATTCGACCTCGCGTCGTTCCTGTTGCAGACGCTGTTCTGCTTCTGCCCGTAACTGTTGTTCAGCAGCCTGCTGCTCCTTGAGACGCTGCTGCATCTGCTCCAGTTGCTGACGCACCTGCTCGGTTTCTTGTTGAGCACGACGCCGTTCCTCTTCCAGCTCTTGCTGCAGGGCCAGTCTCTCCTCTTCGGCCTGGGAAAGCTTACTGGCATTGATTTCATACAACTCGCGCAGCCGACTTTCCTCTGTCTGCAGATGTTCATCGACCGCCTGCTGTTGCGCCTGCAGCTCGGCCTCTCGCTCGGCCATGCGGCGGGCAATTTCTGCCTCGGCCTGAGCATGCGCCTGCTGCATGGCCGTTTTCATACGCTCAGCCTCCTGCATCACCTCTGCCGCCTTTTTTTCCTGGGCAACAATTGCCTCGCGCTCAGTCTGCAGGCTGGCCTGCACCTGCTGCTCCAACTGACCACGAACCTGTTCTGCCTCCTGCTTGAGCTGCTGGGCCTGCTGCAGCTTTTCCTGTGCCAGACGCTCCTGTTCGGCGAGTTGCTTCTGTTTGGCTTCGAGATTTTCACTGACTTGCTGCTCGACTTCGCGGCGGGTCAGCTCGGCCTGTTCTTTCATGGCCTTGGCCTGGCCAAGCCATTGCTCTGCCTGCCGGCTCTGATCATCAAGATGCTTGCGCTCTTCTGCCAATCGCTCAGCAACCATCCGCTCAACTTCGTGGCGGGCCTTTTCGACTTCAGCCTTGAGCCGTCTGGCTTCCTGCAACTGTACTTCCGCATGGGCCATACCCGCTTCCAATCTGGCGGCCTGTTGATTCAGGTCATCGTCTTTCGGGGCAGTTTCAGCAGGCGTTTGCGGCTGCACTGATTTGGTAGCTGGCTGTTGTGGTGATGGCTTTGATTGCTGGGGTATTTCCGATGAGATAGGAGAACTCAACAGCCCTCCCTTGAGGCTGGATGCATTAAAACCCAGGCTGACCAGCAAATAGGCCGCCACCTCAGCACGTACTCCAGTAGTTGAATACGTGATGTAAGGGATGCGGCGATTGAGTTTATTCGTTTGCACCCGCAACATATTGACAGGGATGTTGAGACTGTCGGCAATGCCATCAGCGGCATGTTCATCGGCAAAACGCACATCCAGCCAACTGGCACCGGTAGCAATTAATTCCTGTGCACTCTCATAATCGACCGACTGCACTACCGGGGCTTTGATTAATTCACAGAACTCAGATTTGGTCATGCGGCAGATCATGCCATCGGTGAGCATAGTCACCGTGGCATTGCGCGTGCTGTTGCCGATCAGGGCCTCCTCGCCGAAGCCGTCACCGGGTCTCAGGATTGCCAGACGCACATTCTTGCCACTGGCGCTGATACGCCGACTGACCTCACAGCGACCTTGCTGGATAATGTAATAAAAGTCACCATCCTCATCCTGTTTGATGATGGCATCACCTTTGACTACCTCGAGGGGTTCCAAAACCGAAAAGATTTTCTGGATATCCGTAGAGGAAATGCGTGAAAACAACTCCGACTGAATGACACGTGTCATCCAGTCATCATCTTCTGACTCATCTAGCGCGGTAACATCCGTATCCGGAGCCTGTTGCTCCAGTGTCAGCAAGCGCTGCAGAAAATCACGAACGAAACGCACGACCAGCGTGCCCTTGCTGGCAGCGCGTGCTGACATCTGGCGAGGCTGTAATTGCGCCATCGCCTGGCGGGCATCGTTACTCTCTGCGTCAAGATGCTTGAGTAATTTGCCATCTATGCTCAGATCGATAGAACCCTGGATCAAATAGAAGCTGTAGGGATCACTGTCACCTTTGTGAAACAGCGTTTCCCCCTTGCGCAGCTCGATCAGATGGGCATCGGCAAACAGCTGATTCTGGAGTTGCGGAGAAAGATTATTGATCGGTACGAGAAACTCCAGTCGCTGCCGATATGCTTCGATTTGTTCATCCATTCAAAGATCCTTGCCGAGGACTGATGCAAAATTAATGACTGTGTCATTCCGCCGCTTCGTACTGAACCCGGACTGTCCCGAAGTGGGAGGCGGTTTCTGGAGTTCGGTGAGCAGCTACCGGTTGAATGAAAAGTTTCTCTGCTAGCCGCCTGTTGCTGTGTTTTCGCCGTTGATGCAGCCGCCATGCGTATATCTGGAAGTTTAACAAATGCAAGAGGTGCTGTAGATGCCGTATGCCTGAATCGCGCCAGCCTGCAGCACCTGAACCGGTGCACCTGAAAGCCTCCTCGATGACCAGTAAAAAATTGGGTAATCCTTATAAAATTCAGTATATTACCATGGTTTTCTACCAGCAGACGAATGCTGCCGAGGCTGCCACTGTCGCTATCGGCGACTGCCGATTGG
>JBCAUA010033248.1:0-12235 GCA_038406235.1 Peronia verruculata | reverse complement strand
GGGGTCCATAGCCTCTTGTGTGCACCTTTGTACATTTGCACAGACTATTCTCTTCTGAGCAACTCATGATTATATTCTTATTTTCGAAGCGCTACTTAAACAATTGAATGAATAATATGTCTGATCTTTTTCTTATACTTCAAACATTTGCTAACCTGTTTTATTGCTATTGTTTTATTATTATTATTATTATTATTATTATTATCATTATCATTATTATTTCCTCAGCTGGCATTGATTCTGTACCGGAAGAAGAAATCACCATTCCCAAAGATGCCAACATCTCTTCCTTCACAGCCGATCAGCTGGCAAACTTTCTCAAATGTCTAAAGATTGAGGACAGAATTATCTCCCATTTACACCGGAAGTCCGTGGATGGGAAGCGATTTGCCCGACTCAGAGACTCCGAACTGGACAACTTGGGCATGAAAAATGCTGTGGTTCTTTTCTTCAGAGACAAAAGTAACGCCAAGCAGAAGCCGAAAGGGCAGTACATGTTGTAATGGCGAGCTGAGATTCCCAGATGAAGATGTACATGTAGCAGGAACTACAACGTTGAGCTTGACCTTGCCTTGATAATTTATAATGTATCTGTCTACCTGTAATTCCTCCCTTTCCTACACCTTTAGATATACTTTATCTTTATTGTTGGAATGGATTTCCTCAGGCAAAACTTTCCGGCCAAATATTTTGGAGTATTGCTGGTGATTGCTTGGGATCTTTGAGAGTGAAGCTCTGCCTTTGAGAAGGCGAAATGTTCAGAACACTCTACTATCGCTGCCCCTCCCTCTTCCCAATAAACCAAACAACAAAATATTAAATCTTGTTCTCTAGTATCTTGAAATGAAATAAATATGTTCTGTTTGGTTTTTCTCGGGGAAATTCTCTTCATGCTGCCCCTGACGAGTGATCACTTCAGCCATCAGCTGGAGAGTCCGTAGTTTTGCCCAGAATTCTTGCCTTTGCCACATCAGCCTTTTCTAACGTTCAGACGGGCCAGTTCCTTGCTGTCAACTATCAACATTCAGAGGTCAATCTCCAAGAGTTAATGCTTTATGAATGGATATGGCAAGCTCCATGCTCTGTGAAATAGGATGACGTTGGCCTCTGTGATAGGGTTAAGTGCTTGCGTTTGTTTGTTTGTTTGTTCTCCCTTTTTTAATCAACTGTAACCTGATCTGTATCCATGTACATGTACCAACCTTCAGCAGCTCAGCATGGATCTGAGGCCCATATTTTCTAACAAAGCTGTCCAGTAGATAGATCTGCATTTTTTAATTTTTTTTTTCAAAATGGTTGGTTGATCTCTGGCTTAGGACCACATTTTTTGTACATGTGATATCATTGTCCAGTCTGCCCAGATGGACAGAATAAATGTTGCCACTAGGGAACTCATATCAATATATATGTAATATTAATATCATATTACATTATTCATTATGACTATTGCATGTCCCATAAGAGTATAACAAAAACAAACAAAAACAAACACAAAAAAGGGGGGGAGGGGAGGAGAAAAAAAGTGAAGTTTTTAGTTTCACTAAGTAAGATTCAATAACTTCAGTGCATTCCAACACAACATAGATTTTAAAAGTGAAATAGATTACTGTACTTCAGCCCTGATGACACTGAAGAAGTTCAGCTTCAGTGACAGAACTGCTCTGGATAACTCAGTGAAAGCAAATATGTCACAGAATGCCATAGTCAGGAAAAGCTCATACCAAAGCATTGTACACGTTTTGTAATTTTGTCAGTGCGAGACCTGATTTATCGAGTAGCGTTGGTCTTGGTCTTGGAAATGAAGTCTTCCTGGCAGTGCCTGTGGTAGATTGGAAGTGTTAGAGAGGACTGCATCAGATCAGGAGAACCCAGGACCTGTTGATCTCTATAAAATCAAATACAAAATGTATTTGTGAAATAGGCTGTGTTGCTGATGTGTGTGTGTGTGTGTGAAAAACTAGAATGTTACAACCAGCCACAATGGCCGTCTATGTCAGTTTTGAAATAATGGAATAAGAATGTTCTGTGCACAGAAGGTTTACAGTAATTATGTATGATAGCATGTTTGTAGCACATGATATTGAAGCAATAAGTTAACTAAACACAATACGGTACTAACTTACATTAGGTTACCTGTGTAGCTGTGATTGTGACTAAAACCATAATGGAAAGCATCTGTGTGAAATGTGTTGCTTGTTCGTCTTTGTCTCTTGCCCGGACTGCAGTGCAGATGTTACCGAGAAAGCCTATCAAGCTCCATACTAACTGGTTCTGAAATATTTCAACCCTCAGTCAAAGCCCAAATTCTTGGTGCAGTCAGACTCGCAGTGAAGCCAGATGTAGGCCCTAACCAAACTATTGTCGTAGCCAAACTTCTAGTGTAGCCAACTCCCACTGTAGCCATATACCCGGTGTAACTTAACTCCTGGTGTGGTTAGATCCCGGTGTAATCAAACTCCCGATATGGTGAGATAGATGTTTTGACTCTTAACTTGGACGATGAGTCAGTTGATTTTAGTCGTTATGAGTCAACATGGCGATCATACAGAAAACTCCACTGTGAGTTTGGGATTGATGGCGCTTTTTAACACAGATTTGAACCGCGAACATTGGACAGCAACAGTGAGAGATTTTCCCACTGAACGACCCGGTGTGCTGTCCGTGACAGTGATCACCTAGTTTCTTGAGCCTGTCCCGACAGATGACTCGGCTACCTCTCCTGTGCACGGCAACTCTGGCTTATGGCTGGCCTGGCAAGGGAAATTACTCTACATAATACCAATGGAGATGTTCAATTAAAATGTCTTTCCTGAGTTATTTCCCCTTGTCTGACTCCGTGGAGACCTTTCTTGGAATCGACTGAACTGGAGATCGAGTTAACTTTTTCGTTTTTTGTTTTTTTACTTGTAGAAGGCGGAGGGAATGTGTATAATATAATGAGTTAATATTTTTTCATTGTAAATGACTGCTTTATTCTGTTTGTATACATGTTTATACAGGTTTGAATATTTTACCACAGTATCAGTGGACCCAGTGCTCATTACACTATAACCTAGGCGTACCTATACCAGGCCGAGCACCCGCGGTAATCATTGAAGGCTGACTGTTTACATCACCAGATTTAAAACACCGTTTAAAAAACTCCGTAAAAAGAGGCCAAATTGTTGACCTTCACAAAATTCATGCAAATCATAACTTGGCAAAAATGAGACACAAATTAATTTAAACACATCAATGACATGAAAACATTCATAGCATCAAAATATGAGAAATATATCAGATATTTATAACAATAGCCAAATTAAGAAAAGGCTGCCCTAATCTGTGAGCACTATGCAGGCAGAGTTCAACAACAGTTACACGATCTGAGGGTTCTCCAGGTATGTCAGATATAGCGGGGGCAAACCTTTGACGTCTACCAGTTTGCAGTTGATAGTCACGATAGTGAGCAGTTCATAATCATCATCGCTCGCCACTTTTTTTAGATTGATATAAGCAGTTAAGATGCTTCCACATAATCTAATAGTGATATAAGCAGTTAAGATGCTTCCACATAATCTAATAGTGAACATTCCCTTTTTTTTTTAGGATTACTGCACCTCTGACAACATGCGAGTGTCCAGGCAAACCTTCTTTGCCAAGTGTTTATATATATATATATATAAACTCCGTAAAAATATATGTATATTTCCCCTTCCGACTTCCAGCTAAGGATTTATCTGTTGGTGATATGCAGACAGGTTTCCCAAATTGTAATCGATTGAACATGAGGGACCTCCCAGTGAAAGTTAAAGAATTACTTGATACATCTGTATGACTTTGTGTTCAGAGCCACGGGTTAGAAAATGTTGCCCAAGGTGATACAAACCGAAAATATAGGCCACAATTTCATTTTAGAGTTGGCAAGTCACAGTCTCACAACTTCATTTTCTGGGCGCAGGATCAAAAGTTTCCAAGATCTAATTTTACATCGTTCAATGGCTTACACGAAACCACCATCTTCAAGCAAATGTAACCAGCGAGACTCACAATAAATTTCGTAAGCCTTTAAACCCTGTGAAAGTAGGATTATCTAGGCTTTACGTGGCTGCCTTTGTCTGGCCGGAATCTTTATGGGTAGACAGTTTTGAAGTTTTGAAATTTTGCTCGCGTAGCGGCATTCGGCCTACATTTCATCACCTTTTATATGACAAGATGCTTTAAAGTGCGGGTCGTATATGCGGAAACACCGAATTATATTAGACCTTATCCGAAGCGGCTAGATATACGGCTAAACCGTTGAATCACTGAAAAATGAAGATTACGACATTCGTGACCCCCTTGTGAACTCTGTTTATTGTTTGCTTTTCTTAAGCTCTTCAATATAAAAAAATGCAGTTCTCCCATTGGGGGATGGAAAGATAAGCAAATCGAAGCCTGCGTTTGTTTCAATGACTCAACGATCCTTTGGCTTCCTTTGATAGAGATGCCTGACATCTAGCCTTCTAGAATATGGGCAAATATATTTCAGAGGTCTCATGTCTACGTCACGCTCGTTAAAGAACTCGTATCAGTAATAAATCAATGAAGAGTAGGTGGAGTGGCGTTTTGTGGGCAAAATTTACAAGATCCAAATTTCTATCCACAAAAATTTGTGTTTATTACAACAAACCATTACAAGCAGTACTAAGAGCATTGCACCATTCCACTGATGTCAAATATAAACACACTCATATCAAATCACTAAAAGAAAGTATCAGGCATCAGCATGACATTCTCTTAATACATGGACATGGTTTTATGATAACTTTAAGAGCACGTACAAAACTCATCATATCACAGCAATCACATTATTATGACTGTAACCAAGGGAAACAACACCTGGTCGATCAAAGGGAAGTAACAATACTAATTCCCGTAACAATGGCGTCCAAGTTATTCTGTGCAGTGATAACTGTTAGTAGTTCTATCTGGGTGTGGGTGTGAGTATGTGGGTTTATGTATTTGTGTGGTCGATCTGAGATGCGAAAATACGCTTATGTGTGCATACTAGTAACTATTCTCTCTCAATGTTGACCTTAACGACCATAATGGGTTTATCCACTGTTGTAATACAGGACTGTAAAGTTTCATTCTCTAAGAATTAACAGCTCTGAATTCCTGAAGTTGTCGAAATTACCTCGTGTAGTCAAATGGCAGAATAGCAAAAGCGTGAAAAATGTCCAGCGAAAACAACAGTTATGACAATAGTATACCAGTGAACAAAATCCGAGGAGCGAGCGCAATGCTGAGGGATCATCAAGATGTTTTCAGTCAGTAAAGCTGATGTAAGAGACAGGAGACAAGAAAGATGGAGGATAAAAGAAAACGGTATGATTTCGGATTGCATTGTATGCTCGTAATGTGAGGTATATTGTATATATACTCGGCTAAATTATTTCTACTAGTCCTAGACAGCTGAAACGTCTACAAGCTCTCGAAGTACTCACCGTTGGTAGTCATACGCAACTTTATCCTCTTAAATGCAAGTGACTAAGGAATGGTTCCACTTGTCATCAGATATCGCTTGTGTTTTTGACAAACTGACAAGAGACAGGCAGTGATAAATAATTGTACTGTCAGTGAAAAAATGAGAAGATGCAAAAGACTGAATAAGAAACGCTGCAATTCAGCAATGAGATCAAAAACGTTGAGGAATATAATTCAAGCTTGAGAATATTAAAGTTTTCAGTCGACAAAGTGATCACACAGACCAAGCCAATAAACCAATCAAAGAAAACAAAAAGAAAAACAATGAAATTTTGTAAGCCTGGGGACATTCCTTCTTTTTAGATCAACCTGCTTTTCAAACATCTGTATAATGAAGGCAGGACAATAATTGCCATTTCAACACGCCATCTCCATGTGACAAACTCGGCTCTTCAGCTGGAGACTAGAGCTCATCTCCAGCTCCTGCCTCAGGCATGGCCCAGTGCTAAATGCGTATCCATCTTTGCAGGCATTAAGCTGTCAGGTTATGACAGATGAAGGCTAAAGTAATTTTTCAGAGCTCCCTCTGGCAGACCCGTAAGACGTCATTGGCTAGGGAGCCGGAAGAAGTTCGTTTTCCCCGAAATGAAAGTATCTTAGCGAGGACACCAGGACCTCCTGATTCTACAATGAAAGGAAGTAACTTCAATACAAAAAAAAAAAAAAAGTCTCAAGCCCGTCAGGGTTACACAAGTTTCGGACACAAAATAGAACAAAGCCAAAATCAGTGAATTGGCGACAACCACAAAGAAAACTAACCACTCATACACAAACCAAAAGAAACAGTAGTTCCTTGGTTACTAGAGAATGATTGTGTTTCTAAAGGCACGAGTCTGAGAGCCAGTAACAACAACATGGTTATACTTTCAGTGTGGGGGGGGGGGGGGTAAAAACTTGTTATTATTATGGGATTGATACGATCTGTCATACATTCTAAACTTACTTGTCGTCAGTAGAGGTATTTTTTGAAATATCTGAACTTTTGAAATGTCAAGAGCTCTAAAAGTTAGTTTGAAGAAATATTTATTCAAAGATTTCGTTTCATTGGGCAGCTGTTCATTCTGTTATGAACGATTTTCGAAGTTTTACTCACAGTGTTAGACGCTACAATCAGATTTTACAGAATTAAAAATGAGAAACTGCAATATCACATGAAATCTGAAATCGAAAATCTTTAGCAACTGTGCTGAAGTAGTAGCTCCAGACGATATCATAATATCATCAAATACGGCGTTAACGTAAACAAACTATATCAGTCATTTGATCAAGTGATGGAGGAGATTCTAAGTCACGAGACAGTGTAGTTGTCCAACACCAAAATCAGGGCTAAAAGGTACCAGTGACTGATCTGTTATCGTTTTATGAAATCGATACCTTTGATGTTCCCTGACACTTACTGATTATGGAAACTTCACAGATACGAACTTCATCTGAGGTTGACCCAGATTCCCGCAGTTATGATGTATCTTTGGACATGAATGGTTATATTACTGAGGAATGGTTAGGTTTTAGGTTGTCATCTGTAAAACTGACTCCGAAACATATTTGTATTTTTTGATTTAGCACTGCACTCGCTAAGATAACTATGTTGGTAACTTAAAAGATTGAATCCTAAAACTAGAAGATATATGAAAATCTCAACAGATGTCATGGGGTTGTAGCATGGAAGAAGGAAACAATCTGCAAGTATGATATCGGTTAAGAGAGTCACTTTGCAATAACTTCCTCTGAAAACTGGCAGACATTACCACCTTAGTCCAGCCTGCTGTCCAGAGACATCCCCATTCATGTTTGATCAAAGTAAGAGACACATCTTTTTACCAAGTTCGATGCCCCTTACTAGGCCTAGCGTGGAAAATGTTCGGAATTTGATTTACTTCTCAGAGTTTCGTGAAATCCATTTTTCTCTACACTTTTATATCTGTCTTAAATCTTGCTCCCGCAAGCTCATAGAAAAGGCAGTAACTGAAGCTGGACCAGCACTGAGAGGGGGTGTAGTTATTGTATTTCAAAAAAAAAAAAACAAAAACGTGAAAACAGAAGACTGCATGGGTTATTGGTGCTTTTCCTATTGTTGACACTAAAGATTATTACGACCAAGTGTAGCTGATATTTACTCAGAGACGAGGCAGAATTTGAGTGAAATACATTGATAGAAGAATTTAAAGATGCATCGAGATAATAACAGATCATAACACGCTTAGAGCCTGTGTTGCAAGTTTTTGTTAAATGCACTGAGAGAACATTTAAAGATAATCTGAATAATCTGTGATTGATGGTGACTTGATTCATCAATTTTGGAGTTTTCAGCTTTGTTAGACACAGAGTCAGCTTCACTCCAGTGACCATCGCATGTGTAGGAACCGAGAAAATCATTGCAAGTTTTGTTTGTTTGTTTGTTTGTTTTTCGACAATTTTGTTCCATTTGGTGGATCTCGGCATGAGAATGTAGCCACATATGCTTCACATGAATTGTAATATGTGCAGGTGGGTTATTCTGTAAGATCAAGAGACAGTCTTAGAAATCAACTATAATGGCGCCCTTCATAGAATTTATTTCTGTTTTTTGACAGGTGAACGATTACAGTACTGGTCTTTTGCATCAAATTTAAGATTTAGTTTTTCTAAGGCTGTTTTATTTAACCAGAGAGTTGTCCCAGAATCTGCTTCATTGCCAGTGTTTCCTTATTAAAACAAACAAACAAACAAACAAACAATAAAGGCAGTTCCCACTTAAGAGTGAATGAGCCGAGTACTCGTTTTTAGTGTTAGTATTTATATATTGCAAGGTTTAAAGAGCTAATTTATAGTCACATGGGCCTCTTATCATTTCCGAGGCTAATGTGAGCTCTGCTACACCTGGCAGAGTTACTCAACACCATAATAGCCTACAGGGCGATTGCAGTTTTGTGCGATATTTGTGCAGCATAACGTTAACGAGCAGCTGTGTTATTGCATAGCTGTGGTGCATGAGCAAATGATTTGGGGAGCACAGCCTCCCCACTGGACCAGGCATAAAGATAATGAACAACCGAAGATAAATATCGCCTGGACGTGAAAATGAGTCCTTTTCCGATCTCAGTGCCGGACCGACCTTCTTCCATTAACACAATTCCCACCGTTGATGAGGCTAAAGCCGCTCCCTTGTGCCTGCAGAATGTGTGGATTTACTCACTCTCCTACCCCCCCCCCCCCTTCATTCCCTCTCCCCTCCCCCTTCCCAATTGGCTCAGTTGCGGACTGAACATGTCAAGCATTTAATTCCACCCTCTAACAAGTCAGTGAAATGTTATTATGCAGGAGATGACCGCCGAGTCACCCCATCTGTCTTTCTGAGTTTTAACATCACAGGACAGGGAAGTTGTACATGCTGCTATTCGTGCGGTAGTAAATTAATAGTTTTTTTTTTTTTTTACTTGATTGACCTAACTAAGAACCAGACACGCTAGGCGGGACTGCGCTCTTTTATTGTCATCAATAGTCGGATTGTTCATTCTTCATATTGAACGTGTGTTTATTTTGATGTTTTGCGTTAGATTGACAGTTTGTGCCCTATAATCAAGAAATCTGATATAGTCAATTATCACCATAGGCGGCATTTTATTATGTACCCCACTTTTACAATCTAGCGTGGGCCAGCGGTTAGGCCGTCGGACTCGGGATCTAAAGTTCCGGGTTCAAATCTTGATAGGTCCCGACATTTTGTCCCTGAGAAAGGCAATTTACGCACATTTCCTGACCCCACCTAGGTTTGAATGGGTACCCGACTATTGACAGGAAAATAAACTGGAAATATAATATTGTCCTAACACTGATCTGCATGATAAGATATGTTGAAGTTTGTTGTCTGGAATGAAGTAGTTAATAAGTTTGTTTTCTCTCACCTGAAATATAACTCACGCTAAAATGTTGAAATGATTTTAAAGAAAACAACAGATTCTGATTTTATTAGATATCAAGTGAAACTTGGAAGGTTAATGCAGACTGACGAAGACGATCCTTGTCAACAGGAATGCGTTACCTACTCAACATCCTTGGCAATAATACTACAGGGAGCATTTTAACAACATGAAGAAGTTCGCACAAGGATCCAGAAAACCACAAGACATCGCAGAAATCTCGTAAATATACTTTTTTTTTTTTAAATATGAAAATTGTGATGGTACGTTGATGTGTCCCCGTCATTATGATTACTAGAAAAAGAAAGTTACAATGTACAGTCAGAGGCAGCTGCGACAAGGGAAACAAAATGAACAAAGAAACTGGAAGAAAATATCCAAGAATGGCCAGGAATAGGATCGGCTGGTTCTTAAAGAACACTGGAAGATAGAGAGGCTTGGAGGAGGTTACTATCCAACTAGTACATCAAGGGAGGGAGGGGTGAGGCGAGGTGAAGAGATGAGGAAATAATATGTTATTAAGTCCAACTTCTCTGGATGCTGTATAATATCTTTTCTGTGTGTGTGTGTGTGTGTGTATGTGTGTGTGTGTGTGTATGTATGTGTGTGTGTGTTGTGTGTGTGTGTGTGTGTGTGAATCTTATCTTTGTTTTGAGACTGACCTATGCTCCCAAACATAGAAAAGATTACAAGTGAGGTGAAATTAATGGTTTCGTGTAGAGAGCGTTCTACGATTGCGTTTGTTATTACTATTTTCTTTCATGTTCAGGCTGCTGCTGTTATCCTTATCTCTTCAGCTAGTGCTGTTATTGTTTTTCGCCATCCCTGCTCATCAGAAGGATTCTGTTCCTCATTATTCAATTTTGTTCTTCTCTCTGTCGTTTTTGTTGCTTCTGCTCCTGTTATTGTTTTTGTTGCTCTTGTTATTTTTATCAGAGATGCTGGATGGATCATTTCGCTGCTACAGCTGCTGTTTCAGTGCCTGCGTTGGCTTTTAGTCTTTTCCCTCTTCTTCATGCCTTTATTTCTGTAGTGGCCGAAATTAATGAGTTCAGTCTGGACCTGGTGTTAATAAAGATGTATTTATGTGACATCATATTATGCCCTAGATGATAAGAAGAGATGGCAGCAGATCTCTAAAAAATAAGTAATAGGATGCAACCCGTACTGAAAGCTCCAAGGCAAATCGATGAAGGCACGAAACGGCATTGGATATCAAATTGGTGTTCAGCTTTAAAAGCAGGTCATCGTATAGTATTTTCTGAATTTCTAATGCTAGTTAATTTTGTCTTCTTTTGCTTATTTTATTTTGTTTTATTTTCATTTTAGGTTTAATCTTATTTTATTTTCACAATTGTAAATCATAAAGACAAGATCAGACCTAAATAAAAAAGGACAGGATTTGGTTGCGTGTTTTCATTTGTTCTGCTATGGCACTGACACCTCACTTTCGTCTGGAATCCCCCCTGGGACATAGGCCAGTGACAAGAGCTCTCCAGGCATCCCGGTCCTGGGCCAGACGTTCCAGTTGCCCTCAGGTTCAACCCATCTTTTTGGTGTCTGCTTCCAAGTCCCGGCGCCAGGTGCTTTTTGGTCTGCCTGTTTTCTTTTCCCTTGGGGGGTTCCAGGTTAGGGCTTTTCCTGTGATGCTGGATGCAGTTTTCCGGAGCGTGTGTCCGATCCATCTCTTCTTGTACAGGCTGTTGTTTCGTTCGTTTCCACAGCTCTTGTTTGCTGATGACCTCAGCTCAGCAAATTCGCAGGATCTTAGGCATGTGTTGATGGATTTTTTTGTCCATAGTTATGCTGGTAGTTCTCCACGTCTCTGCACCATACAGTAGCATAGGCTTAATTATCGTGTTGAACATCCTGATTTTGATGTTAATTGTCAGATCTCTGGTATTCCAGAGGTTTTTCAATTGTTGGAAGGCTGCCCTTGCCTTGCTGATTCGCACTCTTACATTTGCGTCTGTCCCACCCAGTCTAGCCACGATGCTGCCTAGGTACGTGAAAGTTTCCACCTCTTCCTGTGCTTCACCTTCCAGCGTGATAGGGGTTTCGTTTCTGGCGTTTACCGTGAGGATCTTGCTCTTTCCCCTATGGATATTTAATGCTATGGCATTTTGTTTTTCTTTTCTCCCGTCTTCACGTGTGCCGAAGATGTAAAAGTGTTTGTCGTTTTCACTATTTTGTTATCTCTACCCTAAGCGTTGAATCATACAGCAATTTAATAGTAAGACGAGCGATAACCAAATGAGTCTTGTTACTCAAGGGAAATGTGTTCAATATTTATTTGGTCTGGAATCTCAATTGGCAATTCACGCACGTAATCTTAATAAAAGCCCATATTACTACCTTCTCTAGTCCCTGAAATCGTCTCAAAATTGGCAGGACTTAATTTACTGACATGCCGAGCTTAATGAGTTTTGCAAAGTTTATCTCTGACAATAACCCAGCTGCTTTCTTCGAAAATCGTCCACAAAAGTTTTGTTTCTTCCATTTGCGTACTACTTTGCTTTCCAGCCTCATCGAAATACCAAAGAGTTTTTTCTTTTTCTTTTCGTGCTTTGGTTGGAATGGTGTTTTTACTGTAGAGTTTGTTTATTTTATTTGCAAATTTCTTGAATTGTTTCCAATTGTAAGTGTTCAATCACTTAGTTACATAGATAAACATCAACAGTGTTCCGTGTATATTTTCTTTTAAATCTGGAAATACAGCTTTGACGAAAATATCCACAGTGTAAGGGATACCAACTATTTTTACGTTCTGTTTTGCGGACGAACAAAATGCGGAAACTAGTCTGACAAACTAAACGTTTGGCCTATCT
>JBCAUA010033229.1:0-12236 GCA_038406235.1 Peronia verruculata | reverse complement strand
ACCCCGTTCAAACCGGGGCCCTGCATCACCGGCATGGTCGATCTGCGCCCCGGGCGCGACACCCATGAGGGGCTGATCATCGAAGAGGGCGCGATGCCCGGCGCACTGGCCGCCGCCTACGCCGTCGTCTTTCCGATGCTGGACGCGCTGATGGGCGATCCGAACCGCTTTGGCGACACTGCGCAGCGGGTGGCCGATCTGGCGGCTTTGGGTCAAAAGATTTCAGATGCGCCGCTGGATTTTCCCGACACTGCCTATTGTGGTCCGGTGGCGCGGACGATGCCGTTTCTGGTGATGAGCCATGACAGCTCGGACGGCGAACTGGTGCTGCGGGATGGTCGGGTTTCGGTGGACTGGGCGGGCGGCGGCGGCGACCCTTCCATCCTGCGCAACAATGACGTGATCCGGCAGGCCAGCGATATTCTTCAAGCCGGGTTTCTGCCCAATCCGCTGTGGCAAGATGCGTTCGACAACCGGCTGGTGACGGTGCACCCGCTGGGCGGATGCTGGATGGGCGACACGGTGCGCAAGGGTGTTGTGAACCACGCCTGTCAGGTCTTTAACCGGGATGGCGGCCTGCATGAGGGGCTTTTTGTCTGTGATGGCGCGGTGGTGCCCGGCAGCGTTGGCGTGAACCCGCACCTGACCATCACCGCAGTGGCCGAACGCGCGATGGCATTGCTTATCCGGGAGGAGGGCTGGACGGCCAAGGCGCCGCCGCTCGCGTCGATGGCCCCGCCGCCGCCGGTCGCGCCGCAGGACACCGCCATTGCGGTGCTGGAGCAGATCGTGACCGGGATCACCGCGATGCGTGGCGCCATCGACATGCGGATGCACGAGATGGTGCGCGACATGCTTGCCGGGATTTGGCGCAAGATACGCGAGGCGGTGGCATCGAAGACACTCGGTACGCCCCAGTCGATCACCTTGCCGGATGTCGAGACCTTTCTGGACACCCTCGGAGATCCGGCGTCGCAGATCGAGATCATCCACCCGATTCTGGGTCAGTGCCTGGACGTGCTGGAGCCGCTGTTGCGCGACCTGAAGGCAGGCGCGATGCAGGATTCGCTGGACGGTCTCTTGGCGCAGATCGGCGATTTCTCTCCGCAAGGCGGATTTTACGAGAAGATGGAGGGGCGAATTTCGGACGTCGGGCTGGCCGATACGCCGCCGCCCACGGACCCTTTCGGCGTCGCCGAACAGGCGGGCAGCTATTGCCGGTTCGAGGCGGATATTCACACTGATGCCGTGCACGGTGCGACCTCTGGCGCGGGCGCGCTCGACATTAGGGCGGGTGTTTTTGTGAGCGACATGCTGGGACGGTTCAAGGTCACGGATGGCCGGTTCGAATACCTCGTCGCCGCCCCTGAGAGCGTCGAAGAATGGAACATGCTCTACACCGCCACACTGACGCCCGACAGCAGCAATGCGGGTCCCGAACTGACGCTGAAAGGCCGGAAAACGCTGCGCCACCGCGCAGGCTCGCACTGGTGGCGCGATTTGACCGAGCTGGAGGTAGAGGTGCTCGACGGCAAAACCGTTCGCGCCTGTGGCAAGCTGCATCTGGGCTTTGAAGACATGCTGGAACAAGCCGCAGGCCTGACCATCGGGTACAAACCCGGTGATCTGGGCGCTGCGGCGTTGCTGGTCTATCTGGCCATCTCGAAACTCTTTCCCGAAGGCAAACCCGACCGCAAAGGAGAGTTGCCAGATCTTTTTGCGCGCCGGTCGTTCCGGAAAAATCTGGCGCTGGCCTTGATCGGCGCGGCGGATGCGGCCAAGCCGGACATCCGTGTGACCGACACGCTCAAGCTGCTGTTTGGCGGATTGGTGTTCCTGCGCATGGGGCTTTTGACTTTGCGCAGCTATGGCGGGTTTTATGCCTACATGGCCGATTTCCCCGCCCGCGCGGCCGGACCCGGCCCGCTGCCGACGCCGCCGCGCCTGCCGCCGCCTGAAATCTACTGGCCCGAGCCGGAGCCGGGCGTTTATGTCAAGCTGACACGCTACAACGGCAGCGCACGGATGGGCGTGAAGGCCAAAGGGCCCGTTGTGCTGGCAGGCGGGTTCGGCACGCGCGCATCTTCGTTTGCGACGCCGACGGTCGATACATCCCTGACCGAGATGCTGTTCATGGCAGGCTATGATGTCTGGCTGTTCGACTATCGCGGCAATGGCGAGATCGAGGCCAGCCTTTCGCCCTTCACCCTTGACGACGTGGCGCAAAAGGACTGGCCATCGGCGATATCCACGATCTGCCGTGTGACCGGCCACAAAAAGGTGGATGCAGTGGTGCATTGCGTAGGCTCGATGACGCTGTTCATGGCCGTGCTTGCCAACGAAAAGCGCATCCGCTCGATCCTCGCCTCACAATTGGCCACCCACGCCATCACCAACTGGTTCAACTACGCCAAATCCGATGGCCCGTTCGCGGATATTCTGGCCCGCGGCCTGCCGCCAAACCTGCACGGGCTGATCGATTTCATGGACCTGCCAGAGGATGCGGCCGAAGCGGCGCGCCATGGTCTGCGCGTTCTGGACCCGTGCTCGCCCGCACTGCGCGCGCCCGAGCCGAACCTCGACAACGTGATCGATGCCGCGCTCTGGAACATTCCGGCCTTTGCACCGGTGCCCTGCAAAAGCCCGACCTGCCACCGCATCAACGCGATCTTTGGCCCGTCCTACAATCACGATCAGCTCAATCAGGCCACACATGACGCCATCCGGCATATGTTCGGCCCGGTGTCGCCGCACCCGGGCAAACATATCGCCACGATATTCGAAACCGGCCATGTGGTGTCGGCAGACGGATCATGCGCCTATATGGACAACGTCAATAACCTCGCGATGCCCATTCATTTCATCGCCGGCGCGCTTAACCAGGAGATGTTGCCCGAGGCCACGCTGCGCACGCTCAACTGGCTAGAAGCCGAGAATGGCACAAAAAATAATCTTTACAGCCGCCATGTGTTCCCCGAATACGGACATATGGATTGCTTTATCGGCAAGAATGCGGCGCAGGACATTTTCCCTCACATCCTGGAATGGCTTGACGCCCAAGTCCGGGATCGTGGAGCGGGATGAGCCAAGGCACGCGCGGCGACACCAGATGGACGGCAATTCTTTCTCTCGACATGGTCGGGTTCTCGGAGCTGTCCGTGCGGATGGACAACGAACAGCTTTATGCGCTGTTGGGCCGGGTTCTGGGACTGGCGCGCGCCGCGATCGAGGCGCAGGGCGGCCATGTCGTTGACACGGCAGGCGACGGGATACTGGCCGCGTTCGGGGCACCCGTTGCGCTCGAGGCACCCTCGGTGCGGTGTTGTCGGGCGGCGCAGACGTTCCGTGACCGGTTGACCGCCGAAGCCGCAGGCTTGGCAGAGGAGTTTGGCGTCGTGCCGCAGTTTCGCGCGGGCATTGCCGGCGGTGCGACCATGGTGGCGCACCCGGACGAGGACACCGTCAAGATCGTGGGGGCGCCGGTCATTCTGGCCAGTCGGTTGCAGGACATGGCGGCGCCGGACGAGATACTGTTGAGTGCCGCGGTGCTGCGGGACGCCGAAGGATATATCACCGTCGAGAGCCGCGGCGCGCAACCGATCAAGGGTTTTGAGACCGCGGAGGCACTATACGCGTTGACGGGGGCGACGCTGGAAGATCTGCGCTTTTCGGGTCTTGTGCGCCGTGGTCTGACCAGCTTTGTCAGCCGGGATCGGGAGGTGCGCACGCTGGCCGCGGCACTGACGCGCGGGCACCACTTGATGTTGGTGTCGGGCCCCGCCGGGATTGGCAAATCCCGTCTGGTGCACGAGGCCTGCGCGACCCTGCCGCCGGACATCCCGGTTCTGATGGGTCAGTGCGCGTTTGGGCAGGAGGCCGCCCCCTTTGCGCCGGTGCTGTCGATGTTGCGGCAGTCTGCCGGTCTGGAGGGCAACGCGGGCCGGGATGCCTCAGTGTCAGCGTTGCTGGCGCGGTACCCGGACCTTTGCGACCAGGCGGCTGCGGCCGCCTTTGCCGCGCCTTTGTCGCAGGAGGAAGACCCGACCGGGCGCGCCCTGCGCGACCGTGCGTTTCTGGCGGAATTGCTGGCGCGGCTGCAACAGCGCACTGGCAGCGTTCTGGTGCTGGAAGACGCGCATTGGGCCGATCGGGCAACGCGGGATTTCCTTGCCGGTCTGGCTGAGCGTGACCTGAGCCTGATCGTCACCGCCCGACCCGAATACAGGCCCGGTTGGGCCGACAAAGATACCCGCCGGTTGATGGCCCTGACACCGCTCGACACCGATCAGGCGGCCCGGATCGCGCAGGATGTGCTTAATGGCCCGTTGGCCCCGGCCTTGCGTCAGCGGATCGCGGAAAAGAGCGAAGGCCTGCCGCTGATGGCAGAGGAGCTGGCGCGCGCGCTGCAAAGTGGCGGTCATGTGCGCCGGACGGAGGAGGGGATCGATCTCGCCAATCCCGGGGCGTCGCTGCTGACCGGGACGCTCGAACAGCTTGTTCTGAGCCGCATCGATCCCTTGCCGGAGACCCTGCGGGACATTCTCACCTGTGCCGCCGCCGTGGGTCGCGACTTCCACGAAGATATCATCGCGGGTGCGGGCTTTGCCGCCGGCGGACTGGCCGAGATCGACAGCCGCGCCACCGGGTTGCTGGAACGGACGGGTCCGCGTCAGTGGCGGTTTGCGCATGCCCTGATCCGGGACGCGGTCTATGCCTCCTTGCTGCAGTCCCAGCGGCGGGACCTGCATCGGCGCATTGCCGCAGCCTTCGAGGCGCAGGAGACAAAAACGGGGGAAACCGTCGCCATATTGGCCGATCATTTCGAACGGGCCGGTCAACCGGACAAGGCCGCGGAATATCTGGTGCAGGAGGCGGGGAACGCGCTGGATGCCTATGCTCTGGATCACGCGGATGCGACGGCGACCCGCGCCTTTGACCTGATGGGCGGAGATCTGACGGGGTTGCCGGGTGAGGTTCAGGATACGCTTGCAATAACCTGGCTGCGGGTGCTCGACCAGATCGGCAATTTTGCCAAACAGGCGCGCGTTGGCCCTGCGATGCTGACGCAGTTGGAAACCCGTCCGCCGCGTCCGGCCTTGTGCCTTGCGCGGGCGTTGATCGCGCTTGGGACCACGCATCGGCGCAAATACCGCGACGCGGAAAGGCTGGCGCAGCAAACCCTGCAGGAGGCTGAGGAAATCGGGGATGACTGGGGCATGGCCTTTGCCTGTCTGGCGCTGATGCGGGTCTATGAGGAAACCAACTGGCAGCCGCGCGCGGTCATCGAAGAGCTTGGCGCGCGCATCGCGCCGGTGGCTGAGGCGCGGCGCGACCGGCATCTGGCCATGACGGCGCTCTATCAGCTCTCCGCGATTTACCGCTCCACAGGAAACCGGCAGCGGGCCATCGATGTCTCCCAAGAACTCAGCCGGTTCGCCGAGACCCACAACAACCTTCGCGCACGCGGTTACGCCGCGTGGACGCGGGCGCTGGTGCATGCGACCGAAGGCGATCCGATCCGGGTGCGCGATGCGGTTGGCGACTATGACAAATACACGATCCCCGGATCCGCAGACCACATGGTCATGAAACTGGTCGAAGCCTATGTGTCGATCTTCCTCGATGATCTGGAGGTCACGGCAGAGCGGATCCGGGCGGCACGGGACTGGGGCGACGCGATGGGTGACATGAATGCCGTGCAGGTGGCGCAATGGTGCGAGGCGCTGTTCGTGGCACGCTCGGGCCGGATCGGGCAGGGCTGGCATCTCATCAACACGCTGGTCGAAGACACGACACGAGGAGGCTGCATTCCCTTGGTGCGGCAATCGCTGGTGCTGCGCAGCGAGGTGGCGCTGGCTGTTCTGGGGCTTGTGGATCCGGCCCGCGACATGCAGGGACGCGCGCCACCGCCGCAGCGGAACCGCCCCGGCCTGCGCGATGTGCTGCGGTTCGCGCAGTTGCGGATCTTTGGCGCGAAACAGGCGCAAGCGGATCTGACCCGGCTGCTTGAGCTTGATCCCGAACGGCATGGCGGGATCTACGCGTTGGCCAATGTCGGCCTCGGACTGCTCGCGATGCGCCGAAGGGACGTGACGGCCGCGCGGAGCTATTTCGACACCGGGTTGGCGGCTGCGAATGAGGAAGGTTTCGAGATTCCGGCAGGCCGTGCGCGGCGCGCTTTGGCGTCACTGGCACCGATGACGGGTGAGCCAAACGCTGCGGACACACCCTGAGACCGACCCAGCCGCCCACTGACGTGAGCGGCGAAAATCAAGCAAGGCGCGCGACATTTTCGATATCCGGCCGCATCGCGCGGGTCAGGTGCTCCAACCCGGATCGTCGGAAGCCCGGTCGCGCCTGACGCGCGTCAGATCAGCCTTCCGTCATCTCTTCCAGTTTGCTGGCGTCCGCGATCCGGATGGTGTTCTGCGCGAAAAAGACGAGCCCGTCCTGTTCCCAGCGGCGCAGGTGCCGGTTCACATTCTCGCGGGCGAGCCCCGCAAAGGCCCCCAGTTCAGATTGTGAAAACGACTGCGTGATCTCGATCATGCCATCCCGTTCTTCGCCCCATTTTTCGGCCAGGCGCAGCAGGCAGGTGGCTAGCCGCGCAGATGCCGAAGGCATCGCATAGGTGGCAAACATGTCGGAGGCGTTGCGGATGCGACCGCAGAGCGCCTCGATCAGGGCCATTTTGGCATCCGGCGTCTTGGACAGATAGTCGACAAGATCGCGGCGCCACACGATTGTGCCGCTGCTGTCCTGAATGGCCACCGCGTCCGCGCTCCTTGGTTTGCCGTCCAGCACGGAAATCTCGCCCAGCACCTCGCCCGGCCCGCAATGGGCCAGCACCGATTTCCGGCCCGCGCGCGACGTGACCGAGATTTCGATCAACCCGTCGACCAGTATGAATACAAACTCGCCCGGGTCGTCCTGATGAAACAGCACATCGCCCCTGGCCAATTTGCGCGTGTGGCCAAGCGTGACAAGCCCGCTGAAGAGCGGGCCGTGCAGCAGATCAACCGCGCCGGTCCAGGTGTTCAAAGCTGTGTTCCCCTATCTCCCGCGCAACCTTAGCGACAAGGCGAGTCTGCGGCAATTCTTTCCCGTGCAGCGTTCGCTGTCCCGGGCCAGACCCCACGAAATATGGCAATTCCGCGCGGAAATCACACAATAGTGCGGGCGCAGGCGGGGGGATTGTTTCACCACAAAGAACAAAATCAGCGATGCCACGGTTTCGCCGCATTTCGAGCATCTCAATTGCGCCGATTTTTACTTTTGACAGGAATTGAGGAGCCTTCACGCATGAAAAAGCACCTTTTGACCTCTGTCAGCTTGATTGTGACGATGACTGCGGCTGGGGCGCAGGCAGAGAGCACGAGCTTTCAGATTTCCGCATCCGATCTGAACTTTGGCATCACCCTTGATGCACCGCCTTCCGGTGTTGGCGGCGGCGGTGGTGGTGGTGGCGGCGGCAAGGGCGGCGGCGGCGACGACCCGGAACCCGAACCCTCCGGTCCGATTTATTATGGCTGGATGAGCCCGACCCTTGAAACCGCATGGGCCTGGGATGGTACCACGGGCTATATCGGTCAGGGCGCGACACTGACCATCATCGACGACTTCTCCAGCCGCAGCCGCAGGCGCGCCGATCTGGGCGACGGCTCTGCACGCCTGCGCCACGGTGAATGGACGTCCAAAATGGCGGGCATGGTCGCACCGGGCGCCGACAAGAACGAGATTGACGTATTCACAGGCGGCGCATTGTCCGGGCTGGGAACCGGGTTCAATGCGATCAACCTGAGCTATTCCGAAAATGAACCGTTGTCACGGCAACTTGAGCTGGACGTCGTTACGCTTGCCGAAAGTGACAGCGCCTTCATCACCAAATCGGCGGGCAACCAGAACGGGCTTCCGGTTGGACAGATGATTGGTGGCACCGATTATCTCGCAACGGACCTGATTGCGGCGCTGGACGGGACCGCAACGGTCGAAGGCAGCATCGACGCTGCCGACGGCACCTATGACAGCGTGATCTTTGTGGGCGCGCTTGATTGGAACGTGGCGGGCACGGGAGACGGGGCTGCTGCGATCGCCTCCTATTCCAACATCGCAGGTGACAACCCCGATGTGCAGCGGCAGTTCATCGTGGTGGGTGTGGAATCTGCATCGAGCTCGACCAGCTTTGGCACCGGGCTCGCGGGTACGTCCTTTGCCGCGCCGATCGTGGCGGGCTACGGCGCAGTGATCGCGTCGAAATTCGATACCGCGTCGCCCGCGCAGGTTGCGCAGCGTCTGCTGGAAACCGCGAGGGTTGATGGCATCGTGAACTATGCGCCTGCTGTGCACGGGCAGGGCGAGGCTGATGTCGGGGCGGCGATTGCGCCGGACGTCATTCAGTAAGACGACTTTCACGGGGCCCGCGTCAAAGGGCCCCGTGATCATGTGACGGGGACGGGGCTCTGATCCCTGACCTGTCTTTTAGAATTGGAACCGGTAGCGCACTGAAACCCGGAGCTGATCGGGCGGGGGCACCCGAAACAAATTCTGCAAAGTGCGTGACGGGGGCATCGGCGTGGCGGCCAGTCGGCAATTGACCGGTTGCGTGCCCCCCACAGCGCCGTAGCTGGCCTGACAGGGGCGTTCAGTCAGATAGCCACCGATCACGGTTGTGACCGACAAGGCAATCTCGCTGTTTCGCGACAGCTCCACACGGTTCATCAGACCTGCGGTCAGGCTCGGGTCGATCCGGTATTTTTCACCGCTTTCGCCGGTGGAAAAACCCCAGAAGACGCCGAAATTGCTGCGGATCGGGGTCAGGTACAGCATCGACATGTCTTTGTTGGCCGAACTGTACCAGCGTGAAAACACGATCGGAGTGCCATCGGACAGGGTGTATCCGCCCTGCCGAAACGCCACCACCGTATTGGAGTGGCCCCCGCCTGCGCGGGCGCCGACAAGCTGCGTGTTTTCCAGCCAGGAATTGGCCTTGGTGGCCGCCGGGTTGAGCACGGCCAGCGCCAGCGCGCCGGCGCCGAGAAATCTGCTTATCCGGTCAGGTCTTGCCATAAAGAAACTCTGCGCGCTGAACCTGTCGGGATCGGAGCGCGAAGGTGAAATTTCTGTGGCAGGCTTTCCAAGATCCCGGCCCGGTGGCAAATTGACCACAGTTGCGCACCCCCGCTTGCTGAAAGGACGAGGCAGGATGATCGAGCTTTATACCTGGACGACCCCGAACGGGCGAAAGGTCTCAATCGCGCTGGAGGAGATGGGGCTTGCGTACAAAGCCATCGCGGTCGACATCACGCAGGACGCGCAGTTCGCGCCGGAGTTTCTGGCGATGAACCCCAACAACAAGATCCCGGTGCTTGTCGATGACGGACGAGTGGTAAATGAATCGAATGCGATTTTGTTGTATCTGGCTGAGAAGACGGGGAAATTTGCGCCAGCACACGGATGCGAGACCTGGTGGCAAATGGTCGAGTGGCTGATGTGGCAGGCATCCGGTCAGGGGCCAATGCTGGGGCAGGCGCATCACTTTCTGAAGTTCAATCCGGGCGTATCGGATTATGCCGAAACCCGATTTTCGACCGAAGCGCAGCGACTTTACCGAGTGCTCGATCAGCGGCTGGCAGAAGCCGAGTTTGTGGCGGGCGACGCGATGACAGTCGCAGATTTTGCCATCTGGCCCTGGGTGTCACGTTTCGAGTGGCAGCAGATTGACCTCGACGCCTATCCTGCGGTGCGGGGCTGGTACCTGCGTCTGGCCGACCGGCCCGGCTTCCAGCGCGGGTATGCGCAACCGCGGGATGTTGGCCCGATCCCGCGGCCCTGAATGGTTTCGGATCGCGTGCCCGCGATCCGAACAATGCGAGAGGGGCCAGCCCCTCTCGTGCTCTCCCCGGAGTATTTTGAACCCAAAGAAGTGGGCGATGTCGCCTGGGTGCTTGACGGTTGGTCAGATCGACCCGTCCCCGGGGCCTATCGATGTGGCGAGGGGCTGGCAGATGGTGGCGACAGTTGCGCGGCTTAGACCGGGCCGGGACTGTTGTCGGACCTGGGCTTGATGCTCTACGGCGTCACCCCTGCGCGGTAAAACCGACTTGAGCAACCGGCACGAACGTGATCACTTGCTTTAGACAGTTGCGCATGACGACAGGTGATGTTTATGGCGGCGGACCGCCCGGTTCTGGGCATCCTGCTGATGTTGGGGTTTTGCCTTGTGGCGCCGATGGGCGATGCAGTGGCAAAGCTGTTGGGGCAAAGCCTGCCGCTGGGACAGCTGTTGTTTGTACGCTTTGCCGTGCAGGCGGTGATCCTGATTCCGCTGGTCTGGGCCACGGACCGTGTCTGGCGGATGCGGGGCCGGATCCTGCAGTTCACCTTTCTGCGCACGCTCCTGCACATCTTTGGCATCGGCGCAATGTTCACGGCGCTGCAATATTTGCCGTTGGCAGATGCGGTGGCCATCGCATTTGTCATGCCGTTCATCATGCTCTTGCTGGGCCATTATGTGCTGGGCGAAGAGGTCGGATTGCGCCGCTTGCTGGCCTGCGCTGTGGGCTTTATCGGCACGTTGATGGTGATCCAGCCTTCCTTTGCCAATGTCGGTTGGCCAGCGCTTTGGCCCGTGGTTGTCGCAGTCAATTTCGCAGTGTTTATGCTGATCACCCGCCAGATTGCCAAGGAAACCGACCCGGTCGGGCTGCAGGCCGTGTCCGGGGTCATGGCCGTTGCGGTGATGGCCCCGGTTCTTTTGGTCGCGCAGGGGCGCGGGGTGGAGCTTCTGCAATTCGTGGCGCCGGACGGGCGCGAGATGTTCCTTCTGTTTGCCATTGGCGTGCTGGGCACTGCCGCGCATTTGCTGATGACCTGGTCGCTGCGGTTCGCCCCCTCGGCGACGCTGGCCCCGATGCAATATCTTGAAATTCCGGTCGCCACATTGATCGGGTTTCTGATCTTCCGCGATCTGCCTAACACATTGGCCACGCTTGGCATTTGCGTCACGATCGGCGCCGGGCTGTATATACTTCTCAGGGAGAGGGCCACGGCGCGGGCGATGGCGCGGGATCCTGCAGCGCCTGCATGAGGGCACCCAGCCGGGCACGCGGCAAAATCACCAGCAATCCGGGACGATCGGGCTCAAGCGTCATAACGCCGCCTGACGCGCGGTTCGACGTCCCGATGCGCCCGCCGGGTGCCAACGTCAGCCCGTCGATTGGCCAGTCAAGCCCGCTCGAACGCCCCTGCACCGGCATCAGGGGAAAGAGTGATACGACTGAGCCGGCTTCAAGCTCAAGGCTCAGGCGCGGCGGACAATGCAAAACCAGTTCATCCGGTCCAATCAACACACAGGGCAGATGCGCAAAGCGCATCAACGCGCTGAAGGCCGCCAATTGGTGGTCAATCCGCCCGCCCAGAAAACCCACTGCGGCCACCGCGGGCGCCGAAATGCGCGCCAGCGCCTTTTCGAAATCGGTGGTGTCCTGTTCGGCGACGTGCTGCAAGCGCTCTGCCGGAATCGCGGCCCGGGTCGCTGCGTCAAGACTGTCGAAATCGCCGATCACGCGCTCGGGCATGACCTTTGTCGCAAGCGACAGCCGGGCTCCTCCGTCAACCGCAACAACCCGCGGTGCATATGCCATCGCGGCGGCAAGATCGGCCACCTCAGCGGGTCCGCCACCCACCAAAACTACCGGATTTTCCGAAGAAAATACGTTAATAAACATGGCGAATTAGTGCCTTTTTAGGAGGTTTGTCACAATCTCGCCCTGAAATGATACCGTGGGTTGCACAGATTCGGACCGCTTTCGACCTTTAGCACATGGTAAACCAAACTTTGCAAACTTGCAGAGGACGAGCATCCAATGATGAGTAACAACAAAATACTCACAGTCTCCTACGGCACCTTTTCCTGCACGTTGGAAGGCTTTGAAGACAGTTTTGATACGATGAAGGCCATTGCCGAGTACTTCCGAGACCTCGCCGCGGAGGACAGGTACTTTGGGGCTGAGCCGCCCCAGCCGGATGCGGAAATGCTGGCCCGGATTGCCGAGCGTGAGATTGCCCGGCGGGTGGAAGCCCATGAGAAAGACGGTGCGATCGTCCTGCGCGCCGGAGCAGCAAATGCCGCGCTCGGGGCCGCCGCTGCCGTCCCTGCAGCCGCCCAGACCGTGTCAAAGGTCAGGATATGCGGATCGAACCAGGTCCGGATCGGTCGGATGTGCCCGAAGGGCGAC
>JBCAUA010033218.1:0-12236 GCA_038406235.1 Peronia verruculata | reverse complement strand
AGGGGAGGAAAGGTGGGAGGGGGAGGGGTCTGGTTTTAAACCATTTCATAACTACCTGTCTATTTAAACGACATAATGCTTTTTTGTTTTGTTTTGTGTTCAATTAAGCCTTTATTACACAGGTTTTCTGTATTTATTGGATGGTGGCACAATTATTTAAAATCCATGCGGGTTTGAATAGTGGTAAGTTTTTGTGAAGCGTGTGTACTCTGGCTTACAACGAGACCTTCTCATATCTCACTCAATGAGAGCATTCATTATGCTGTTTACACATGGCAGAGTGCATTTTTACATGTATGGTGTCCATTGAAAGGGAAATTATCAAGCCTGGTTTGTTTAATTGAAGATGACGGAGACTTTTTGTGGAAGATAAATAGTTTTTTAAAATGCTGGTTAAAAAAAAAAAAACAAACAGACAGACAGTTTGAAGAAAAAAAAAAATACAACATAAAACAAACAGTCACACCGACAATGTGACTAAAAGAAAATTTGAAATACCGATACATTTAAATATTTTGGGTCAATTCCAAGTTATCCATGTAATGATATAATAACTGGCTAATTCCTAGTAAGGACATAAAGAATAAAAATTGTGAAGTCTGAAGAATCAACAGTATAGGTTTTATCAGTTCCTCGGTGAAGGCCATTTAATGTTTATGATGTGCTACTGCAGATCAAAGAATGTGAATGATCGCTGTCTTTTTTTTTATATTTATGTGATCTGTTTCTTCATTTTCATTTCCCATAAAGTTCATCGTCTGGCATTAGACTTGCAAAGTATCTAGCAAAAGAACAAGCACCTCAGAAAAACCACAGTTCCTGGAATACTCTGACTGTGAAATTAATTTATTTGAAGAGAAGGATGTTACTTTCACACCCCAGAATAGTCCACGTTTCTTAACCACAGCAGGCACTCCTGAATACCATATCATGTGTTTTTCACGAGGACTGCAAAGTCTAGACTGGGGGAATTCAGCATGGTTTGTTCCTGCCTGCCATGGACACGGATGGCTGGACTTCCGCTCGTGGGACAACAGTACAGTCCTGTGCTCTAGGAGCCCTTGTATACAATGGGCGCGGAGCTGTCACATGCTTGGTTAGAATTATTAAACCGGAGATAAAGGAAACATGGAGAAGGATGTATAAGGTCACACAATACAAAGCACTAAGCCATGAATTGATTCAGATGGAAATGTGCTCAAGTATATGTCAATATTTGTTTACTTTTAAGATGCGATTGCCCTTATCCACGCAGCCCCTGGAAATGATATTTTAAATACGGTGTTATTGGATCAGAAACATTAAAATATTTGTGGCGAGAATAGTTAAAAAAGAAATAGCGCTTTGACTTGGAATACCTTTAGATGTAAAGTCAGCATTCTCTGTCCTTGTGTTGTACACATTAACAGGCCGTGAACAAAGACTCAAATGACCTGTGCCCAAGGGTGAATCTGTTCAGCTGCCTTTTTCTCTGTTCCTGGTCTGAGGGTGACACCTATTTATGCAAATGTAAATGTCGGAGAATTTAAAGAGAAACAGTTTGGGCTGGCATGGAGTAAAAACATAGCAACACCTTCCTGTGTGATATTTTGGCGCATGGTATTAATTTATTATGAGCTTTATAGAAATAAAGTATAGTATTTAAACCGATTCACCAAAGATTGAAAATATAAACCCTGTTACAGGTATTGTAAAGAAAGAAAATTTCTATATGGTAAATGTCATCCTTGAAATTAGCGAAATGCGCACACACACAAGCCTACACACATACATACACATACAGACGCATATGCACACACAGACACACACGCAGTTATACACTCACAGCAAATCTACCGTCTGACAGGCGCTACATCTTCTTGCAATCCGCTATCGTCTTGCAGTTTTACGTTAAGAAACAGGGACTGCTGATGATGAGACGTAGTACTGTTTTCAAGTTTTCTGTATTAACGTCTTTATACATGTACATCTACAGATGGCTTTTCCTTTATTCCAAAGAATCTTACGAAGACTCTCGTAGTTCATATTAGTTAAAATGATGACAGTCGTCAAAGATTATACATATAACCCTATAACCCTTCGATAATTGGGCATAGTCAAGCATATTATAATTATGAAAAGACCAAAACGATCTTTTTTTTTTTTAAAACATGAAATCCAGTTTATAAGAAAAGGAGATCGTTTTGGTTTCTTCATAGGTTATAGTATGCTTGACATATACGCAATTATCGAAGGGTTATATAATATGTAATCTTTGACGACTGTCATCATTTTAACCAATATGAACTGCGAGAGTCTTCATAAGATTCTTTGAAATAAAGGAAAAGCCATCTACATAAATAAAAAATTTAAAAAAAAAAAACCCTACAAAATGTCTCAACTAGAAAGCATTGTAAGGATTTTTTGAGTGGTTATATACATTTAGTTTTTATTATTTATTTTGTTTCATTGCTGAGCTGGTTGTTGTTATAACGATGTTATACTTTGCCTCTCCTCTTTTCCTCTCACTAGTTTTTTTTTTTTCTAAATTAACATTTGGGAAAGAGTAGTGGCTCAAATTGTCTTGAAACAGCAGAGACAAAGATTCTGGAAGCTTGGTGAGCGGGTAGTCTTTCATTTCAAAGTGCCTACCACTTGTAGATTTATTTTCAGTTACGGTATAGAACGGTGGAGAGGCCGAGAGATGAGGGAGTGACGGTGCTATAGTGGTGTTTGGGGTATGGGGGGGGGGGGGGAGGGAAAGAGGGGCTGAAAGTTGTTTGTAAGAGATAAAAACGATGTAACTGCCTCACACTTGGATTCATCTGAAACGTCTAAGATCAGAAATTGTGAAAGACATTGTAGCTAGCTGTCTGGAGACGCCATAGTGATACTCGCGTTTTCTTGCGTCTCCAAGCCTTTCTTCTACAGTACTGTGTACAACAGCAGTCTGAAAAGAGAGGCTGTATCTGGTGTCTCTTCATCTCCCTCTTCTTGCCGTTCTCTTTCCCCAAGGAATGGTGCCTTTCTCGTGCTCACTCTCTGCTTCAGTGAAGACTTTGACACTAGAGTAACATCCCCACAACATCCCCTTTCTCTCTCTCTCTCTCTCTCTCTCTCTCTCTCTCTCTCTGGTGGCTGACATATCGCATGCCAGGAACATTGTTCCAGAGTTCGTGCCTGCCCTCATTGAGGTGTACGCCTCAACTTGGCCGGACGTCCGTACACCATTGTGCCCCCGTCGGCTCCCGGAATCAACACCCCATAAATGGGCACACGACTCCTTACTCCACGTGTCCTCCCTCTCTGAGCTCCATTGAAAAAAAAAAAACGTTCAGCTCTTGATGCTCTCGTTTGAGGAAGGGTGGGCTGAGCTCTTGTTTGCGGTTTACGGCCCGAGCCTTTGTTGGACTGGCTGCCCTTACAGAAAGCTACGGGCGTGAGTCCTTGGCACGGGCTCGCGATCCAAGGGCGCATGTTTCACAAATCATCCTCCATGTAATTTATTCCGGTCCTTCTACACGGGGAGCAATGCACAAAAATCGGTTCAGGATCGAATCAGCTATTGTGGTATTCGATTATCCCAATGATAGACCTACTGTGCCAATAATATTATTTTAATAAAATACCAGCCATCTCCCCTAGTAACTTTATCAAGGATTGAAAGATTTCAAGTAGGAATAGCTGGCGATGAGATGAACCTACATCGTTTTTACAACATTCACTTACACACTCATACACACACATACACACACAAAATACTACTCCTCAGTATAAAACTTTCATCCCACTATCCTAGATTAATTAATGGAGAAAATTACAAATGACTAGGTATTCCCTCAAAGAATGGAATTGTGTTTGCTTAAAATGTCACGGTCATTGAAGAGCATCACACAATGTGTTTGTTAAGTAAGAATACTTATTTTACTCTTGGCATTCACTTCACATTTCGACTTTCATTACAAAATTATATATAGTTTTCTACTGCTAATTGGCCAGGATTGACTAATAGTAAAATGCAATAGGTATGCCTTTTACATAATGCGTTTTCCCCCCTTGGGAAGAAGTCAACCCAAAGATTCAGAAATCTTCTCCTGGGTAAGAAATTGATGTCAGCATGGATAAGAATGTCGGGGCGGGCCGAAAAATAAATCAGCCAAGTTATTGCTTGAGGCCTTGTGATCTCAGCTTTTTGACTCAGAATTCCAGTTTCTTGAAAATTCTCGTTTCCCACTGGTGCTTTCTAATGATAAGCTATCACAATTTTCAATATGGATGAAAACGAATATTACCAGACATTCATTTTGGCTTTAGAATAACAAATGTGTAAGCCTATAGAGGGAGTGAAATATGAGTTCGCATTCGATTCCTGGATTTCATAAGTGAAAACTACATGAACAATTATCACCACTTCCCCTAAATGGTTTCAAATCATCAGAGTCGGTCGCGAGCTATATCTTTTTTTTTTTTTTATACATTATGTGAATGGCGCACAGCCTCTTCTCGTAGTAAAGACGTGGCACAAGCCTCATGCATGCAAAAACCTACCGCCCTTCTTCCACCCGCTTCCCACTCTCCCGCCGTTCGGGCATCGGGGCATCGTCCTGGCCACCCGACAGCACCTTTATCATGGAAATTGCTGGAATCATTCTCTAATGCCGATAACTTCTTTATGGAGACTTAATAGTGATTTTATAAGACCAGCCTGCTCTCGGTTCAAAACGTTCCACATGCAGTTTAAAAAAAAAAAAGGGGGGGGGGGGGAGCCTTTTTTCAAAATAAGAACCAAAAAAAAAAAAAAAAGCCCAAGGACTCGACGTCATTTTTGGCTTTGCAACAAGAATGAAAAACAATCCAGTCTCCAGTCTTTGAAATGAATGGGGAATAGAGAAACTACGAGACGAAAAAAAAAAAGAAAACAAGGGGGGGGGGATAACGGGTGAGGAGAGAAATGCTAAGAACACCGGTACAATAGTCATTCTTCTAAATAGAGAATATGCAAATCAGCTACAGCTCGAAGCAAAATAACGACTTCATGAAAGATATTTGTTTGGGACCCGTAAGATTTTCTTTCAAGTTATGGCTTGAAGTACACAGCTCTGCCCACCCTCCAGTAGGTGATGGAAATGAGTGATATTGAATCGTGTGCCTAAGATCTTGGTGTTTCAGGTTTGTACCTGGTCTCAAGTGTCAGACTATTGTCTAAGGCAAGCATGTCCAAAGTCCCCCCCCTCCCCCCGCCCAATTATTTTAAATTATATTAAATTTCCACCGGCCAGCACCCTTCGTGATGTTTCAAATGAACGAGATAGATTTATGTTTAATCTTCCCGAGAGTTTTTAATTTCCACCCAAACTTTCCCTTTATTTTACGTATTCTTTAAATATGAAAATGAAAGGGAGAATAGTTTTGGTTAAAAAAAAAAAAAAAACATGGTTAGATTATTTGTATTCTATGTGAAGAAATGAAAAGTGTGCCATTTGCAGCAGCTATAAATTCGATAAAATATTTCATTTGCATTTAATGTTAATGGTTCTATAAATGTCATCTGAGCACTTTAGTCCCCGCATATTTTCACCTCACCAAATCTGGCTCTGTTTGCAAAAAGTTTTGGACATTTCTGGTTTGCGAGGAGCAATCACCGTGATAAATCCAGCTCACTGAGGACATAATGCTACATCTCTCTCTCTCTCTCTCTCTCTCTCTCTCTCTCTCTCTCTGTGTGTGTGTGTGTGTATATATATATATATACACATACCAACTAACATGTGCGGGTCAATAGGGAATTAACGTAAAGCAATAAGAGATCTAAATTTGTTTCCAGTTTATGTTCTACTAGCCTCTTTTAAACTTCATTTAACCAGAAAAACAGGGGGAAAATCTTTATCGAAGTAAAGTATAATTATTATGTGGCATATCTGTCTTTTAAGTTGATGTTCTCTGTTAATCTCCGAAGATTTCTCTTTGAGCCTTTGAAAAGATTAATGATTTATCTCTGGAAACTCCTGACACATTCTAAGGCTTGATTCCTTTCTTTAAATCCACTCATGCATCCATCCATCCATCCATCCATCCATCCATCCATCCATCCATCCATCCATCCATTATTCTCTCTATGCATCCATCAGAGATATACCGCCACTAAGATGGCTATCTCAGAGAAATTATTGCACCAGTAGGGCATATGGCGTCATTTCTTTCTTTTCCTCTTCAATCGACTCAACCAATTGCTACATTTGATTATTTACACAATGAATTCCTAATCTGATCATTTCATTGTCCGACCAAAGGCAGCTGGATGGACGGTGGCAGCACAGGGACGCTGTATCAGGGGGAATCTATCGTGATATTCGCGTCCACGGATATTGTCTGCACAAGGCCAGAGTGGGCGTAGAATGGCTGTAAAAATGTGACAAATGTTAAAGATGTAACGTGTTACGGCGGCGTGGCAGCCATAGAGTCCTAGTGGACAGCGCTCGATGCCATTTGTCTACTAGAGCGAATCGCCGTAATGCCTGAAGTACCCACGGCGTGTCTGTACAGTACCTGAACTATACGTCCGCCCCAGCAAGCGGACTGCTCATTAATTGCTCAAAAACCATAAACTCAATTCGTTGTCTGGCTAGCCTAGTACATTCACGACCATACGCTTGCCAGCTCAGTAATTTTACCTAAATCGGATTTCTGATTTTTATGGTTTATAAGAGGTGGTTTGATCACGAATATAATGAACATGTGTGTTTCATGATGAGTCAGTCTCTGAGAGTTAGCAATAGACTGGTCCAAAACATTAAAAACTTTTTTTAACACAAGTTTTTAGGGATGTCAAATCTGCATTTTCTTCTTTTTATTTTTTTTTTTTCCAAAACTTATTCAAGGGAGATCCATTGTGAGAACAGTGAGAAACAACATAAAGATGTTATTAATGGTCGGAAATTGTTTGTAATGTTAGATATGGTTATGATCCCGTTTACCTGGTTGTGAAATATATATTTTTCATGTGCTAACTTTTTACCATACCCCCTCCCCCTTTTGTTTGTGCTTATTTATATCAATCATCATTATTTCCTGAAAAGAGAGAGAGAGAGAGAGAAAAAAAAATGGTACATGAAAGCAGCAAATTAATACTATAGGCGATATTATTAGTTATCCGACAAAAGAGCAATATATTTAGATCTGAATGTAAATTCTTTACATGAAAGTTGGCGCCAAGAATGATGTCTTGAGTGTGTGGATGTGGCCCGCCTGCAATATTATTCTACAACTCTTGGAGTTGCCAGCACAATGGAGGACTAATGAGGTCAGTGTCGCGTCTTTTTATCCTCATTCTTCAAAGCCTGGGTGTTGATACACGGACTCCATTATATGACACTTAAGCAAATGAGTCGACGGTCTGAAGAGAGTTGGATGAGTAGTCTTGAGGCTCCAATAGAGGACTGAAGTGCACGCATTATTTTGTTTCCTGTCCTCTCTTATCTTGTTGTGCCTCTCTGAATTCAATGAAGTATAGAACTTAAGCAGACTCCGGCATCTCCCATACATTTCGTTGGTGTCGCTGTCGCTCTGTGTCGCTCGTCACTCAGGTTGGATCCTGACAGATCTGGCATGCATCCTATACGAGATCAGTGACAATATATCCGCAATTATGAAGATTCGGTGTTGGCGACCCGCCGTGCCGACACGCCATACTTGACACTGTCAGTGTTGGGAATGTCTGAAACCAACGGTTATTCAAGATGAGAATTGAGGAGGAAACGTTCAGTAAGTGAATAAGGCAGTAATCCAACACCGCATTTATGATAATTTTCTCATTTAATCCAATAATTTACCTTGCTCAATGTACTGTTGGTGAGTGGAAACAGAATTGGAGTTTTGGAAAAAAGTGATTGATAAAAACTAAGACTTGTCCTACCACAAACCTTAGGAGAAATGTACCCAGAATAACAGTGCCGACACAACAAGGCCAATACCTTTCTTGAAGCAAATAGTTTCTGATGTTTCTACACCACTATTTAACAACATGAAAGGAATCAGACAAAAGCGTACTAAGCCTATATAAAGATATACATGTGGCCACGCCTGGGGAGAGTATATGAGACCTATATACATGATATGGTTTGATGTCCTCTATTATTGGCGCGAAGCCCGCATTCTAGATGTAAAGATATGGACGAATAGTGGAGTTCAGCGAATTTGGTAAATTATGATGTAAATTTTTGTTCACTATGTCATAACTAGCTAAAGATTCATCAATTTTTGACAGGCATTATTGCACCACTTTCCAGTTTCCTTTTGAAAAGGATGGTTCCCAAACAGTGAGCCGTATAATGACACAGTCCTCAGTTTGGAAAACGGAGTCATCTGTTCATTGTCCGAGTGATATGTTCTCGGCATTGCTGGAGCGGTAACAGGGCCATTAGAGGGGTGTAGCCCACTAGTTACACCCTTTGTTGGCCTAACGAGTGCAGTGAGCGAGATTTTATCTGATCATTTTGTCGGACTTGGTATCCTATGAACTTAGATGGACAAGACTCATGACATCTCTTGCACCTGTAGCTTTGACGGACCTCACGCGGACTTCAGGCTCCTGACACGTCTTCCACTGATGCGGTTTACACAGTCAATTCATGATAGATTTAATGTTAACAATTAACAATCGTCTCATCTAGTGAGCCTGGCTGAATCTGGGGAGAAATTTTATCAATTAAATTTATGTCATAAAAGTGTACATTATCAAATGTCTGAATATTTTCATTATACTTAACAATCTTTCCCTAGGTCTTTGTTTACGTGTCTCAAACAAGAGGAAGTTATTGTACACTGAGCCATGAGAGAAAATCAGACCTGAAAAATATTTTTTACATGGTAACAATCAGCCGTAATCATGACGATATGATCAATCATGGAAGCCCCAGCCAACTGTGATTAAAATGATGTGTCTCCTTCTCGAGAGAATTTCCTACTTTCGGTATATAGATAATAAATTTGGTTATACAAAGCTAGAGTCACCTGTGGAAGGTAATTACAAGTTTCCTTCAGGTATTAACACAAATCCACAAAAATTTAAAGAATTAATAAAAAATCCAAATTGTTTCATTTGTGTATTTTTTGTTTAACTGTATTTGATTTGTTGTTTCTATGATTATTGTCCCGTGACAGATGCCTAATTAAGCAATCTTAACAACAACACACTTTCGCTTGCTGAAACTGTCTGTGTTGAAGGCTATGTGTGATACGCAGCACTGTAATCATGACTATTCAGTTTCTTTGGTTTATGTTTCAAAATTTTGATCTTTACCTACGGGTAACAGCATAAAGAGGAAACGGCCCAGCTTCCAACACACAATTATTCCTTATTTATTATATAGATCGACAGCCTTTATGTGAGCAGACTAAAGTTATCATCACTTGAACCGATATTTCAATTATAGTATATAGTAGGCCTATTCATATCTGACAGAATGTAAAGGTATTACTTAAAATATATTGTCATCAGAGCCATTAAATAATTAACCAATAATTTCCCTATTGTTCCGTTTCCATGTTTAATGACTACTTCATCTGAAGAAAATATGTCTGAAGGAAAACGAATCAAGAAGTATCATCTTAAATATCCCCGCTTGCATCTACATGTGAAAAAGGGCAACTAACTAAACCAATACATTACCCATTTCACTAACTTTCCCTTCTTAGCCTTATATTCGACTAAAGGCTAAGAAAAGAGACATTATAAACATTCATTTACGCCCCGGGTGAAGCCATGTAAAGACGAATCATTGTAAATTAATCTTTATTGCGAAACTCCGTTATTGTTGATACCAATACTACATATGATACTGAAAAATAAAGGAACATCGTGACTACAATGTATTTATCTAATATCAGACCATCAGAGGGCTTGGAATAGAGAGAGTTAGCAGAAGTCTATTCCGTTATGAGCAATGCGCGTGCGCATTTTTTTCTCTTCTTACAGCCTTTGTCATTGTATTCACTATGTGCCTCACCCCGTTTCTTAACATGGCAGCAGCTTGTAGGTTAATTACCATTCTACGCTCGTACCAACTTGTTGAATTATCGATTTTTTTCCCCCAAAGTCGCCCTAACGCTCCATTTATGAAGTATAAGTCCTAGAAATTATAAGCTGATCAATCAACCCATGCTGAAACACGCAGTCTCAATTAACTCAATATGGCAGAAATATAGATTAAGATTCTATCAAACAACCACACTTATCAGATGGTGCAGATATCGTGCAGCAGAAAATAATCAATAACTGGCTAGCCTGAAACATCAGTGTGCCCTGTTCAAACCGCTGCAGCCCTGTATTTGTACTTAACAATACCTGTTTGCGTAAAGTTTTAAAGAACTAATTACTAGACTCGGCACACACCTTTGTGTGTCTATGCCATGATTCTAAGATAAGCTTTAGCCGAAAATAATGTCATGTACATCTAAAATGCTTTTTATGCGCGCATCGTTCTAGGATTATTTCCAGAAAAAAACTTCTTATCAGGTTGGTTTTCATGTTTTAATGTCCAAATTGCTCCCATTCTTATTGAATTGTATTGTATTCTATTTTTATGTATTCATATTGTCATTTTTATTTATTTATTTATTTGTTTGTTTTTTGTTTTATTTATTTATTTATTTTATTTTTTTTTTTGGTAAATGTTGTCTATTGCTTTTGTTTTATTTTTGAAGCTTAAGTCTTACAACGCTTTCTTTGCTGTTACAATTTCGTTGTAGGTGGTGCCACTCCATTCCCAGGCAGGTAAGTGTGTGTGTGGGGTGGGGGGTGGGGGAGGGAAAGGAAGAGGAGGGGGAGACGTGGGAGGATTCATGGTTGTTAAGTGAGACTGGCTGACAGTTAATATAGTGTGTGCAAGGGCTCAGGACCCAGTCATCATTATGAAATCCATGAACACAACCGTTTTGTCCTTTTTGTTTTATTTTTGTTTTCATCTGCAGTACGTGCCATCCGCCTGAAAAAAAAAAAACGAGGTGAAGTGTACGCGCGTAACAGCTTGGCGTGAGTAACAGCGGTTCGCGATGGGCACCCGGAGAAGGGTTTTAGGGTTGAGTGGGAAAGGGAGGGGGAGGGGGCTAGTAAAAGGGGAGAGCACAGAGTAAAAGGTGTTGCGCTTTGCATTCTGCTATGATGTAAATTCAACTTTGCTTTGTTTCTTATTCCTTATCCCCCCCACCTCTCACCCCTCTCCCGTGTCTCTGTCTTTGTTTTTGGTTCTGTTTTGTTTTAACTTTCTTTTTTTCTTTACTTCCCTTCTCTGTCCCTTTTTTCTTCTTTCTTTTTTTTTTTGTGTGTGTCTTTCTGCCTCTTTTTCTCTCTTTCTTTCTTCCCCCTTTCTCTGTCTCTCTTTCTCTCTCTCTGCTTTCTACAATGTTCTTTCTCCATTCAGTTGAGGAACAGTCGGCTGAATGTCATACATTTCTCTATGTTTAATTATTTTAGTGAATCTCCTATTTAGAGCTCATTCATAATAATAATAATACTAAGCATAGCTATGGAAGAAAGGAAGAGAAAGCTAACAGTAACACTGGAAAGGTAAGCTGGGGGAACTGAGAAAGCAAGAAAGGCAGAATCTCTTATGCTAAGTATTTCTGACAATGAAAACAGTAGAGAGCAGAACGATGTAGAACCTCAAATTCTGTTTCGTGAGTAATTATAATATTATATAATAACAATATAAAGGTTGAGAAACATTGACGTATATATATAACTTTCACCAAAGAGACAGCCTACCGTTTTCTCCTCCAATGAAAATCTGGGACAGACTTCAGTCAGTACACATAATTCCAAGAAACAGACAGCTTCTCTTTGAAGTTGGGGGGGGGGGGGAGGGAGGGAGCGGCGGGGGGCGTGACCTGAAATCTGGATTTTGCCCAAAAAATGCGATTTTGCGCTTTTCTTTTCTCTTAAAAGTACTGCCTTTACTTCGTGTAAAAATGGTATCAAAAAGTCGATAAGTCCATTCTAACGTATTTGACCAATGGTCATTCAACGGTGGACCTAGCGTATTGTTTTTGGCTCCATCTGGCTGCTATATGAGGCCGTAAATCATAGCGATTTGATTATATATATGTAAAAGATGCAAAAAGCTCTTAAATGTCACCTCTCCTAGCAATATCACGAATCACGAGTTCCAGTGCCAGGGATGGACCCTGGATGACCACTATGACGCGAGAAAAACTGCTGATCATGCAAATTATCAATATAAGAGTTCTAAAATGACTTTTCT
>JBCAUA010033207.1:0-12237 GCA_038406235.1 Peronia verruculata | reverse complement strand
GTTGGACGTTGGGCGTTCCTAACCACAAGAAGAAAGGGGCGGTTGGGTTACTGAAAAAAAGGTAGGGTTTTGAGCTTTGTGTTCTTCCCCCCCCCCCCCCCCCCCCCCCAACACTGTAGGACCCGCTAGTCGATCCCGACCTTTGTTCTCCATGAGTAGACGCCAAACCACAGAGCCACTGCGCTGCCCCCTACCCTTTTCTTTTTTAGGAAAAAGAAAGTTTATCTTATCTTATGAATTAAATGTTTTGTAACAAGCACCTAAACGCATTCCTACATAATGCTTCCTTATAACAAAAACTCTAAGGTATTAGAAAAAACGCACTTCTTAAAATACAGTGATTTACCTCCTGGATAGTATTAAAATTTTAGTCTTTACCAATAAACTGCTACAACTACATATAATATTACCTTAATGATAAAGAATTCACGCTTAATGGGACATCATTGTGACCAGTCCAGTAACTTCCCTTCGCTGGAAAGAATGCTGAATATTTTAGATAGAATGCTGGAACTTTTTATATGTGGTTGTGTATATATGCAAGAGGATGATATGCAAGTTAATATTTGATTGATAATAAAAAATAGTTTTAACATTATGCACAATTTTCAGGATTTGTTATGATTTTGAACATAACTCGTTTTCAAGCTCAGAACGTTAATGCGTGTCTTCTCTGGGTGTGTCGGGGAAATAACAGATTGTACTGTACGAGGATAAGCACTATATAAATGCTCTCTATTATCATTATTATTATTATTATCATTATTATTATTGTTGTTGTTGTTGTTATTATTATTGTTATTATTATTATTAAATTCTGCCTATCTTCCTACCAATCTGTTTGACAATGGTTAAAGACTTGGGTTCTACCACCTTGACTATTCTGTTCTGAAAATATTTGTTATAAACAGAGGGGGAAGATCGTGATGCCGATTACCGGGAATCGCCCACAGCAGTGACATGCATACCATATTATGTTTGGCGCTGTCGCTTTTTCAGTTCCTTACACGTCCAAATGAAATGTGTTCCCCATTGTTACATAAGCAGGGCAAAAAACTAGATCTATGTGCTGGTCTCATCAACCGCTCTTATCTTTTTTTCTTTTACACTGTTTTCATTCATTTATTCATCATTTCATTCCTCCATTCATCGTTATTTTTATTTATTTCTTTAGGTATTCATTAATTTATTGTTTTCTACTCACCCATTTATTCATTCAAACATGTTTCACCCAATCATTCATTCCTTAGTCTATTCTTACCTCGGCTAGTTTGTAGACTGAGTGTGTGCCTGACCGATCAACTGATTGATTCATTGATTGTTTAATGATTGATTGATTGTATAATGATTGATTGATTGTTTGAGTGACTGAGTACTTGACCTATTGTTATTCTTTTATCAATTTTTTTTTTTTTTTTTGCTTATTCTTCTTTCTTATATTCCTTCATTCAGTGATTGCTTCATTAGTTCTCTTATCTGTCCATTCTCTTCTTAGGTCATTTTCCCTCCCTCCTTCCTTTATTATCGAGCCATCTATCCATCTATACATTCCTCCTGAACTTACTCATCCGTCTTTTCTTTCAGTCATTCATTCAAACATTTATTTCCAACGTCATGATTCTCCCATCTTCCACGACTTCAAAAAATGAGGATGGGATGACCTGAAAAAAAAAAAGAGGAAAAGTATGAGGGAGGAGTGTGTGTACGCCCTTTAGCCAGAAAGGTCACCGTAACCAGGTCAGGGTTGAGTGGAAAGAACGAGGTATTTGTTACAGATAAAGATGGTTTTTTTTTTTTTTTACTGCGTGGAAGACACGGGATTTGGAGCTTTATCGGTAAAAAGGGCTGATAGGATTTGAAGATTTATCTGTATTGTGTTTTTTAAGTGAAGACTGGCTTTTTTGTAGAGCCAATGGTCCGTCCTTGTATCCCTCCCGGATTCTATTCATCTATTCATCCATCCACCCATCCATTCACTCATTCAGCCACACAGCCATCCACCCATCCATCTGTCTGTCCATCCATTTGTCTATGTGTCCATCCATCCATCCATCCATCCATCCATCCATTCATCCATCCATCCATCCACCCATTCATTCATCCATCCACCATCCATCCATCATCCATCCACCCATTCATCCATCGATCCAACTTCCATCCATCGCCATCCATCCATCATCCATCCATCCATCTATCATCCATCCATCCACCTATCCATCTATCCATCCATCCACCCATTCATCCATCTATCCACCTTCCATCCATCATCCATCCATCCACCATCCACTCATCCATCCATCCATCCATCAATCCATCTCTCCACTTCACTCTCTGTTTTGTCTATCTCTCTATTTATACGCCTTCATAATTATCATCAAGACCGAGAGCCATCCTGATGCTCCAGCACTGTACAAAGCCGAGCCTTCTATCTCCTCGTGAGAATTCTGTTTATACATAATATTTGTGGCAGGCGATATGTATGCTGATTATCCTTTTCTCGGATCATAAACAAATTCTTATCAGTTCTCGACAGAAATTTTATCTCCTGCACATATCAAAGAGTACAGACGCGTGCTTTGTATACATCAAAACAGGTATTAAAGCAAAAAGTATGAGAGGCAGAAACAAAAATATAAAAAAAAGACATTAGGAAAGAAAAGGAGCGATGAAAATAGAAAGAAGAGATAGACGAATAAAGTTGCAAAGTAAGGGATAAAAAAGAAGAGAAAGATTGAAAGAAAAAGTAAGCAAGAAAGAAAGAAGAAAGAGAAAGAAAGAAAGAAAGAAAGGAAAGAAAGAAAGAAAGAAAGAAAGAAAGAAAGAAAGAAAGAAAGAAAGAAAGAAAGAGAAGTTAGGGAGAGATAAGGAGAAGGAAGAAAGAAGGATGAAAAAGATCATATCAGGAAGACTGGAAGAAGGCAAAGAAAAAAACAAAATTAGTTGGGCAGAAAGGACAGGAAAGAAAGATAAGGAAATGAGAGAGAGAAAGAGACCAGGAGAATAGATAAGGGGAGCCAGAGGAGGATCGTGCTGGAAGTGAAGAAGGAAGCCCGCCAGAGAGTGAGGCTGAGATATTTTATTTAGTTTTTCTTAACCCTTTCAGTCATAATAAAGAAGGATTATCCTGGCCTTTTAAGAGGTTGTCTGTTTTTGCTCAAAATTTTTGTGGGTAGAAATTCGAAATTTGGAAAGTTTGCCCGGACAGCGGCACGCAGCCTACTCTTTCATCGATTTTGAACTACCAAGAGTTCTTCATCGTGCGTAAGGTCCACACGGAACCTCCGAAATATATCCGCCTTCATCCGAGAAGGCTAGGCGTCGGGCTTCTCTACCCGATACATTACCCGCGAGTCGATCCCGGCCTGTTTTTACCATGAACAGACGCCTACCCACAGAGCCAATGTGTCCCCCCTCCCACCCCCACCCCCACTCCCCTTGTGAAACTGAGCCGGGAATAGAGGATTTCTCTGTGGAGACACAGAGAATGAGCAAGTGAGAGATAGAGAGAACGTGGTAGAAAGAGAAAAGAAGGAGAGAGATCGTGGGGGCGATAGAAAGAAAATTAAAGAGAAGAAGAAAACTGGAGTATGTTTTAAAAGAATTCTCCACATTTTGCTGATAGGAGATTTTTATGATGTAAACCTTCAAAGAAGATACCGGTAATTTGATGATAATTTCAAAGAAGAGAAACAGAAAGCGTTTCCTAGGAAGATCAGGGATATCCAATTATAAGTTGTCTCTAAATAGCAGCTGATGCTAAATGTAGCTTTCACTTAATGTTGTTTTCAGGTATGCAAACTGTGAAGTGTATACGTGTACTTGATGCCATATTTGTCTGCCTGCCTGTCTGTTTGTCTGTTTGTTTGACTTTTTGTGTATTCAACAATCTCGTTATTTTTTTCTTTGTGTCTTTCAAATATATATGCATGCATCCATCCTTCCATTAATTCATCCATCCATCATCCACCCATCCATCCATCCATCCATCCATCCATCAATCCATCCATCCATCCATCTATCCGTCCGTCCTTCTACCAATATATTTTATCCGTCTAGACGAATCCAAACTAGACATCTGTCTATCCATTTCATTATTAATTCGACTATCGATCCATCTATCGCACTCTTACAAATTAATAGGCATGCAAGAAACATATCGCTGAAAGTGTGTAACTTTTTTTAAAATGTAAAATAACACCACTCAGATGAATCCACTACCCATGTTCCCCCTCGGGTGCCCGGGGTGTATAACTAAGTTCTTTGCTCCCATCTGCAGGCGGTGAAAGCCCGTCGTCGGTGGGATGTCCTCCATGGAATGCCATCCTCGACATTCTAGGAGAGACATCTTTTCTCTCTCTCTCTCTCTCTCTCTTTCCTTGCTCCTGTCTTCTGTCCCGCTCTCTTTCCTCTCTTTTTCTTGACGTGTAAACGCATTTTACCGTGTTTGGCACCATATAGCCGCGATGGTACTGATCGTTAAACTCTAACACAAACAGACGAGCACCACTCATGTTAAACAGCCTTGACTAAGTGTTGCAGATCAGCCAATTTTGTGCGTATTATCGGGGCAAGAGAAAGTCCATAGGCTTGAAGTGTCCCAGAAGTTGTGACAACTATTGACAACATAAATCGTGAGCTCAGTTCTCTGTTGCCCTATCTCCATTTTTCACATTTTGAGAAAAGTGATGAGTTGTGTTTAGCAACTGTTTTTGTACATAGGAGATAGGACAAAATGATTTTCCAAATATATCTGTTTGGGCAAGTGAACTGCAGTACACAATGTATATGGTAGATTTACTGTCCCTTCTTCACATGACATATATATCTCCAAATCGCCCAAAATGGAGATAGGACAACAAAGAACTGAGTTCACGATATGGTAGTGTCAATTTATTGTATCACTGTGGAGCCTATTCATTTTTCCTTCTATTAAGGGAAAATTCTTTGTTCTAAACTGAGCAAAAGTAAAAAAAAAAAAAAATGGTAACTAAAGATGCTGCTGCAACTGAGCTCAGTGAGACAATGGCACAACAATTTTGTTAATCTTTACCAATCCTCCTTTAGGTCATGTCATTAACTTAGACTAAGCAACATTTGGATCTTGACTCAAACCACTTCAGCAAATTTAATTCTGTAAAATATTTTTAAATGGACATGAATGGGATCTGTGATATAAAATAATGATTTCTCCAATGGCCACAGTCTGACAAGCACCTAAAGCCCTAATTTCACCGTATTGCGCCTCATGCATTAACCAATACATGTATCTAATGCTTTCCTTGTCATGATATTCCCTAAGAAAATCTTTACAGTAAAACATATTTGCAAAAGATTTTTTCCTTTGAAAACGCATTTAAGTAACAATACTGAAAGTTACAAACAATGCTATGATAATAAAAAAATATTTAAAAAATGACAGCACACGTAATTATGTAATACGAAGATGTGGTCAATCATTCTCCATGACTTCTTCTCCCTTTCTTTCTCCCTTCTCCCCTCACTGTAAGATGCATTTTAAATTGCTGTAATATATCAATAGCAGTGGACCTATTTTTAACTCTATAAATGCCAAGTCTCTGACATTTTATGAAACCACTGACCCACAAATGCTCAGTGCATGTTGGATAACAAAATGAGTAATTTTGACTGTAAACCAAATTATTTCCCTTTGCTTGGTACAATACTACATGCGGTAAATACAAGCAAGTGTTAGGTAGTTGGGAAAAAAATCACTTTTATTCTTGGTATTTGGTACACGCTTGACTGCTTATTATAAAACTTCATCAAGTGATGAAAATGTTTTTTTCTTGTTTATTTTTTCCTCATTATGATGATAATATTTTCACAATTTTTTGTTCATGTTTTAAACAGCAAAAACAAAATTGATTTTTTTTTTTGCCCTTCTTTACAATGTTTATATTATAAAATGTACCTTATCAAGAGAAAGTAGCTTAGCTGATTGGAAAAATGGCATTGTTTTGCATATTAGGCTCCTGAGTAGAGCATGAGGTGGGTTGATTACAAGATTTATTCAGACCGTCTCCTTGTCCTTGACACGTGCTGGTAGCTTTAGAAAAAAAAAAAAAAAAAATTCTCCATAAATAGTGTTAGCATAGTCCCAGTGCAAGTTTTCATGATGAAGATGTAAAGAGTAAGAATATTTTCATTCTCATTATTTTTAAAAAAACTGCTTCGATTTAAAAACCATTCAATCTGTACTGGTACAAGCACTTCTGTGAACATAATGCATTTCTTAATTTTAAATAGATATAGATAGATATAACACGTCAAAACAGTCATTTTATTCTCAATAAATGAATAACAAATTAATAGCAAAATGTATCAAATACACAGAGAAAGACGGTGGGTATAAGGAATGGTATAACTCTAAACACATGATAGATCTGGCCTAGTTAAAATTAAAGCACTCTCATTATAGACAAGACTTTTTTTTTTTTCCTAACTGAAACATTCTTGTTTCACATACAAAAGTAAAAATAAAACAAAAAAAAATATTACAATAACAGATTTTCTAAAGCATAAAAAAAAACCCAACTCATGAGAATAATTCAATATACAGTATTGTATCTAAAATGAAATTGAAACATTATAAAGGATAAAACTGATAAAAGTCATGAAATGTGGTAGTTCATACACAATATACTTAGTTATACCTAAGCATCAACGATTTGAAAGTGATTGCTTTATATTCTTTTAATTCAGAAATCAGTTTAAAATTGTCTCTCTTTTCCTTCTCTGCTTTCCTTTAGGAGACTTTTGGAAACTCTGAAGGCATAACTTACTGGTAGTGATAAATCTATCTTTATCAGAAACTTCACTTGCTTTTTTTTTTGTTTGTTTTTTTTTTTGTTTGTTTGTTTTTATGTCTTTGGGATACAAGTGGCAAAATTTTGCATAAGACTTCTTCTACAAGGCACTAGCAAATATAAAAATGTGGGCACATACATTAAGAACATAGGATGAACATTTAATTAATACCAGCCTTATGAAGAAGAAACAATGACAGAAACAGTGAAAACAGCATTTGAAAGCATGATTTTGTCTTACATGAAAATATGATGAACATAGACATAAAAGTACAAAAAATGAAAATGAGATCAATGAGATGTCAACAGAATGTTTGCCAATGGCTTTCATTCATGGGTGTCTTCATCAAAATTTTGCTGCAGTTTACTGAGGCTACTGATCATAAATAAAACAAATCTCATAACTTATAATTAAAAACTACACTATCAGTTGAATGCCTGGCACTAAGAAAGTTTCACAGTTAGACATAAAATAAATCTTTCGTTAAAGGGGTAGTACAACATCATTCTGCTGTGTCAAGTTTCTTTTTGTTTTTGCCTCTGATGAAATGTTATTGTTATTGTAAACCCACTGACATATAAATTAGACGCAGATGGCTTCTTAAATTTGAGATTTTAACAATTAAAGAGGCGGGATCGTTCAGACCACTCGGTTTTCTATACGTGACCGTAAACTGGGCATGACGTCATCTGTTTCCAGAAGGCATAATAATGAGACACTTGAGTAGGCCTATTCAGTATGTAAGCAATGGTGTATTGCACGGCTGAGAACTGTCGGTCACAGGATAGTCGGGCATTAATAAGGCTTCTCCTTGCGCTGAGATATTTCTCACCATATGATATCGCTCAAACCTAGGATTTATCACCCCAGCTTCAAATTATCGCCATAACGAGTATGTGCAGCTCAATAGACACTCCTTCAAGAGGTAAAGGAAACTTTACCTAATAGAACTGTGAGAAATTCCATGCCCAAAGATGAAATCCTCTTGAACAGAAAAGAAGAACAGAAATCAAGGGCCGCATGGTCCACTCAAGTGGTCCAAAACTACAATCAAAAGAAACGATCAAGAGAAGAATATTAAATAGGTGTTGTCTCTTTATTTATACCATACTGAATAAAAATTCATGACTGCCATGACCACTTGAACCACTCAACGTTAGGCCCTAACCAGCGACAAAGCTATTGAGAGTGGAAGCGAGCTATAGTTGCTATGAATGAAAGCCAAAGTGGCTTAAATATTTATTTGTTTTTATGTGGGATAGCTTTCTTTTGCTCTCACTGTATGCTACCATTAGATCACTCATATTTCTTTGTAGCCACTGCTGCACCGTCAATGACAGCCAGTCTGATCTGGTAACAACAATTTAAGTCCATTTTATATGGAGATACTATGGCAAGAACATGAATACACCCCTATGTGAAATGGTTTGGTCCGAACAGTTACATTTGTTATGAACACATCTGTAACAGAAAGAGTCTGAGTGACAAGGGTGACAAAATTGACACCCATAATATGAAATTGACGTCTTTATGAGTATAACCATTTCTCCTACCATACTAATAACTCACTGCAAATATTATATGAAGAAAGGGTGGAGTTGGGAGGGATTAGAAAGAAACATTGGTCAGCTAGGTAGTATGATGTGGGTCTGCACTGTGCCACTCTTAAGTCAAGGCGGATTCAAAACAAACACCCTGAAGCTCAAACTGATGGAGCTTTACTAGCCAGAGGTGTACGGAAACATATGACGTCACACGTTAATGGAGTAGAGAGTCAGCAAAAGAACCGCAGAACCCCAAGTCGTCTTATTTTGCAAAATAAACACATTAACAATGATGTTTTTGCAAAAATAACACAGCTAAAAAATTTTTGGCTAATAGAAGTTTATTATTTTACAACAAATAACATAGGCTGTCAATGACGTTGCACTACGCCTTTAAAAAAGATTGAGATCATACTAATAACATGATAAAATGATTCTATACAATTTAGCTACAGAAAAACTGCACTGGAAGCAATTTAACCCTCTAATTATCACTAATAAAAAGTTTGTGGTGTCAGGGAAAATTAAAGAGTTTTCCATGTTTTTGAAAATATTTTGAAACAGGCATACCAAAATAAAATGAAGCCTATAAAACTTTACATTTTCTGAAAGTAGAATGAATAAACTGCAACATGATAATGTTTTTTTCCTATTTCTTGACATATTTTGAACTTGACCCAACGACCTAATAACAATTACGATATGGCAGATTAAATCAGCCGTAACACCACAGAATGCAATTTACCACCGATTTAATCAGCCGTAAACACCTGGAGGATTACACTGAGACAGTTCAGTGCACTGAGAGTAAATTTGTCAGGAATATTCACTACAAAATGTGCAGAATTTAGGTTGCCATTATCTACCCAAAGAGAACCCCATTACATCTTCTCTTTTCTACTTTAAAAGCATACAGAAGTTCTCTTTCTCTTACCAAATATTAATTTCATATAGGAGAAAATAATTTCCAGGTAAAACAGTGATCAAAATCCAGCTTGTGGAAGAAAAAACTCTACAAACTCAAGTTCTGATCAACTCATTTAATGTTATGATATCTTAAAGCTAAGTTTGCAATTTTTAAAAAATTTTTTTTTTATTAAAACAGACTGCTTCTGTCAGGTACTCTAAGTTGAAATTCATACTACTTTTGAAATTAAATGCTTTGTCACACCAAGAGTTAGATAATCACTTCAAAAACATTCAAAGTGTTCAAAATAAAAGACATTTATAACATCTTAAATGGTTTACAGGAGCTTAAATGTGGCAGTACAAAATTAAAAAAAAGAGGCATCAAGTATTTCTATAGAGATCTCCTAGGGCTCTTGTGCGATTATAAGTATTGCACAGTTGTACTGCAGTTTGTGGGGACAACATTAATGCCATATTCCATGAATAACAGATGAAAAAATATCAAGGATAAAATGATTGCAATAAACAAACTTAGAAATTGTTTTCAGAAGTAATTATATGTATTTCTTTGCTAACACTAACTAGGAAGGCTGGATAAGCATACAAAATGTATGAGATGTGAGAAAGAAATTACAAATGGATAGCTGAGAAAAACATTTTTAATAATTTATAGACATCTGCCCGATCAGATCACCTAAATGTCAGCAAACAAATTCTTTTAACCTTGCCAAATGTCAGAGATCTGCAGAAAAGATTACTGATTTTATTCCCTACAATACTGTAACAGATTGTAGGTAGGCCTGGTGCATCTCTTACGACAATACTGCAATAGTTTGCAAGCACTACATCTCTTTCAATGCTTTTACTCACAGATGAGCAGACGAGAATAAAAGAAGACTCGGTGTTGGCACTTAACAAATCTGTTCAGGCAGGAATCAATACATATGTGGAGAATAGTATTTGACTATTAGTAATCCAAGTGAGAACTGCATTTGTCAAAAATTGGCAAATCTCTATTAGGGGATGAAACCTGAAGTAAGATGTAACAAAATAATCCAGTTCCTTTAACCAGATAATATACATTTAAGGGAAAGAAAAATACATACCTTAAGATGATTCAATATAAAAATCATTGTGTAAACAACTGAAACACTCTGACACTTTAAAAATGGAAACTTTAAAAATCTCTCATTTGTGAACAACTGATATAACTGTGCAAAATGTGTTGTACTTTGCTTCCTGAGCTTTGAGTGTCATTGGTCAGCAATTATATCATAGCTGAGAACAAGCTAAAAACAAACAACAAATAAAAAAAAAAAGGAATCTCACCCGAGTATTGAGCATTACTTTATGTAATATTTGGTGCATGCATTTCAAGACTAAAAAATTCTTTCTAAATTTGCCAATTTATACACACATTTGGTCAAAAAAAGGTTAATCATGTACATACAGACACTCAGAAATAATAGGTGGACCAGGTACAAATGAAAGAATAAGTGGACTAGGTACAAATACATTTGCTGAAGTAAAAAACCCAGTGGGAGGAAGTAAATGACAGGTGTGTATATATTCAATATTTTAAATTCTTTGAAATCCATAGATAAGATTTTTTTCTGCTTTTATTGTTTGCAGGCTTTCTGTTTTTATTGTTTGTAGGCTGGAAGGCAGCATCAATAGAATTTTTGGGCTTTTTGGAAGATTGCTGATAAGCAACAATAATCCTACCTCTTTTCAGCTATAATCTAAATGTAGAAGTTTAGTTGAAACCTTGACTATAAGCTGTTTTAATAAACAGTTTTAGGGAACTATTTTATATTCTTAAGCCATGACACATTTGGTATTGACTGTATAATTTCTGAAATGTGGACTTCTAATTCTAAATTTCATCATGTTTCAAAAAAGTGAGCAAGAGTGCTTGTGTTTCTTGACTTGGAGTCAAAGGGATATAAGGAAAGAGGGACACAATTCCTACCATAAAGATAAAGATTAAAAAATGGATCCTTTGAAGACACAAAGTTATAACTCATTTGTCTGTGGGCAGGAGCTTCTGGTCGCCAATAACAGATGATACGTAATTTAAAAGCACAAAAGACAACTCACTTAAGAAGTACACCCTGGAATGTTACAATATAATAAAGGATCATAGAGAGTTTAGTGCTTAGCATCCAGATTACTTCACTAGAGCTGTTTAGCAATTTTACTTATAAAATAACACATTGATATTGCATACATTTTACCATAACTTTTTGTTTGTGCTGTCCTCTAATGTATCCTCGTAAATGGGCATTCCACATGTATTACATCAAAACCACCTAATGCTAATCAGTAACTCCTTCATGGTCTTTTCAACTCCAATCATCTCACCCGACTTTCTGTTGAATCAACATGTGAACTTGGAAGAGTCCGGCTTGGCACCATGGATGTCTTTCATGATGGCCTGGGACAGAGTCAGCCCAAATATAAAGGAGCCAACAATGATAAAGACAACTGCAAAGTTCCTGAGAAAGTAAACTTTCCGTGATTGTGGGACTCCACTCTCTATCTGGTCCTGGAGAGTTTTGAAGAGGCAACAACCTGCAACAAGCAAAATTTGCATATAAGCAGATTCTCAAGAAATGGATGGAAGAAAAAAGAATTGAGGACAAAAACTGTTTCCAAGAAAAATATGAAAATGAACAGGTGTTCACAACTGAGATTATCAGATATTAATATGTAATATTATGTCTCCACTCTGAGGGGGGAAATCTTGCTTCCTCACTAGTTTAGTTTTTTTGTTTCAATTCTTGTAGTGCAACAAATTCTTGTGCAGCACAGTTAGAGCATTTAGGTATTGGTTTGATATACATTTATTTATTCAGGATGCCAATCTGTCTACATGAAAAAGTAGGAAAAGTTCCTGGCACATTCTTTAGCAACATGTAAAACTAAAGTACGTTAACAGTAAATAATACCAGAT
>JBCAUA010033197.1:0-12237 GCA_038406235.1 Peronia verruculata | reverse complement strand
ACTATGAAGGGAGAATGGAATGTGTAAGTTTCTCACGACCCTATGAAAATGAATGGGTGTTTGGGCGTGGAAATTTACGTTGAACAAAGGGAAGGTTACCATTGGCTTGGAGGAAAGAGGTCAGATTTTGTATCGATACTAAATTTGAAGGGTTCTAGCTGATGCAAAGTTGCTTGCCTGGGCTATGAAATGTGGGCATTTTGATAAAAAATAAACAATTATGCACTTACCTCACTGTGCAGTAACAGCAATTTTAGGTCCTCAAAATCAACTTTTGACCCAAAAATGCACTGTATACTATCAATAAGAGGTCAAAGAATAAAAATATCGCTAGAATGCAAAATTGACAATTTGGACTCTCAACATCAATTTTCACTGCCAACCTTGGCCTTAACTGCTCAAACATTCACCTGAAGGTTTTTTCACATCTTGATCCACCTCCATGGGAGTTTCATTTTCTCGAATAGCATCCACTGCATTCACTTTGCCATTTTCCCTGGGACCATCTATTGTACTCTTTTCCTGAGGAAGCACTGGTGATTTCTAGAAAAGATTTAAGTCAATGGGAGATATCAAAATATTCAGTGTTATCTAACTTTAATGAATAGAGTTCAGCAAAATTTCAGGACAAACTCAATGGGGTTTCCCACAGTCAGTAAATTTATAAACAGGAAGTGAGGCAAACGGGCAGCATTTGTAGTCTTTTGGCTTGACAAGATAAGAATATGATATCAAATGCTTTTAACATCAGAATTTGGTTTGAGTCATTTGACATATCAAGCTGGGAAGGAATGAGCTAGCTTATCCTTATGCCATTTGCCAGTATTGTCATTTTTGCATTTAGGGTGTCAGTCTTACACTCCAAAATACTATCTGGGTCCAACTCGATACGTAGACTCTCAGCACTTCACAAAAACTAAGTCCATAAGGTCCTGCTTCTTAAAACAATTTATCTCTCCCTCGTAATTAATCTTGTGACTCTGAACAAGATTTCATCTTCAATTCCCTGGCCATCAGGGACTATAATAATTTCATAAAATACTGATAACTTACTGACAATCAAGTACATCAACTCAATCACAATGAAGATAAAACGCTATTGTTTACATGACTTTGCATCATTTCCTGTAAGAGCCAGAGGTCATTTGTTTCAGCTAGAAATATGTCAGTCTCTTTCCTAAGTAACTGCTAACACCTATTACTATTAAGAAAGTATCTAGGTTCAGCTGGTTATGAGTCTGTCATTCATACAGGAGAGTTTATCATAACTTTCCTAACCACTGTAAGAGAGTCAGGTAAAGAAGTGAGACAAACTTTTTAGGTCGATGAAATTTTCCCAAATTTTGCTGAACTCTTATCAGCTTAAAAGAGAAACAAAACAGAGAGCAAACTGAATATATTATCTTACTTCAGATAACTTTTCTCATGCCCAGGGCAAATGAGTCGGAAGTCGCTCTGGAAGATTTCAAGTTACAGCCATTTTTAATGTTTTCGGATTGAGATACCAAAAATTTAGTTTCTGACAAATCAAAAATTCACCTTTTTCTATCCTGGAAAAAAACAAACAAACAAACAAATTTGGTATATATAACTGTCAACCTTTCCAAAACAAAAAAAACAGACTCCAACCATGCCGAGTGTACACACAGCACGGGAGACCCCATTCATAAGAGAGTAAAACATGAAGACTATACCCCAAACAAAAATCAAAGGATGAAAGGGTCCTTATCTCATAATATGCTTCTCCTTGAATAAAACTGACCAATTTCTGCAGCCCTCTAGAAAGAACACAATCTATCTAATAGTACATAGATCTAAATCTTTAGAAAAGAGTTTCTGCAGAGAAAATCATCAACACTAAAAGGATGCACAGGATTTGGCATGGTATCCTTTTTTTTTTCCATCTTATATCCCCAATATCAGTCCCTTTGTCCTCACTGCTGGCATTACTGCCACCCTGAGCATTCCCGAGATCATCAATGGCACTCTTACTATCACTATCGGAGTCTACTATCGAACTATTTTCAAAATCTCCACTAAACTAATCCCAAGACATCTCACTATCCGAGTCATCTTCATTGCTGATCTTTCGTTCTGCCATTTTCTTGGTTCTGTTCACACAAAAACTTTGATTGTAAACACAAACTTCTTCAAATCGCTCTTCTTCCGGCGTATTTTGAACAGGATGTCACTCTTCAGCGACTAGAAACACTTTCCATACTTGTTCTCAGGAGCAGTCATTGAAAAAAAACAGCTAAATCTAGACATCGATCGCCGGTATACCAGCGATGAAAATTCATGGCGCACTTAGCCGACAGGGTTAATACACATTCTCGCGTTTGCTGACTTTTGACCTTTTATTAATTCATGTAGACCTACGGGCTTTTGCCCACACTAGAAAACCAGAATACGTATTTTCTCAGGCAAATACAGATTTCCATACTCTCGGTAAAAAAATGTACTAAATACGTTTTTTCCATACTGGTTGGCAGCTATGGTTAAAGCTAACATGAAATGAAGGAGTGAGAGAAATGATGCTCAGTTATTTCAAATTCTGTTGTGTAAACTGTGAGTAAATTCCACCATATCTAAGGCTGTTGTCAACCACCATTACTGCGCCAACCAACGATCCAAACACATAAACACAAAGCCTACACAGAGTTATTATCCCTTGGAATGTTGATTTTGTCCAGTTTGGTCATCAGCTTCTCCCAGTCTGGGACACTCGGCCAGTGCTGGTTGATGACATAAATGTTGGGCTATGGACAGAGAAAACAGATGTCATTATGTTATATCATCGGGCGGAAAGTGAGTAAAAAGTGGAAGAGAAAATGGTAACCATCTTCCATTCAAGCAATCTTCAATTTCTTAGAAACTGAGTGTCTGTTGCAATAGGATAAAACTCAAAGCAAAATTTTATATGATGACAGAAAAAGAGCACAAATAAAAACACAGGTGAAAGTTTGGCTTGTGGTTGTGAAATGTGGGTGAAAATCCAAGAATCTTCTGTAAAATTATTTGCTTGATCTCCATGACCCCAGTCAAGTCAGTGGTTAATCAAGTCCGCCAATTGACACTGTCATGATAGAGTTTCCATAAAGAAAATGCTGATGACAGCGGTATCAGTGATGTTCAGAACTTTTGAGATGATGGCAGGAAACTGCTTAAGTGTAAATCATTTGATAGGCTATGTTGTTATGATTCTAATGAAAACATTGGAAAGCTACTGGCACATTTCTTTTTCAGTGGCATTACCAGACAGTTCCCATGCTGAGGAAATGTGCAAGAAGATGTCAGCTACATTTTGGTACAAGTTTGTCTCATGTCAGTATCACAGAGTAATGATGACGTGGCAGTGACTGGACTGAGGCCTTACCTTTGGCTTGTAGGGCAGGCCAGACCCAAACAAGGGGTTGATCACAACGGCATCACATTTCTCTATGGACAACATCTTGGCCAAAGCTTCGTTAGCCATCTTGACAATCTCCTGTGGGAAAGGCGGCTGTTTACTGCTGCCTCCAAGCCCCGTGTCCGGTGCCAGGCGGCTGGGAATGAAGACTGGATTATGGACAGTCAAATGGATGCGGAACTCCGCTCTGGAACGGAACATGCACTCAACAGTGCTGGACCTCTGGTGTTTCTCTCTCAGCCAGCTGCATAAGGACATAAAAACTGTTGCTTGTGAAATATGTATATACACAGCAATGAAACATTACAACTTCATTGTTTCAGTGGTATAGTCTTTCAGCTTTCATGATAAGCTCAACAAAGTTACCTATGTAAGAGACAGGGACACAGTGATATAAACAAGAACCTATAAGACAGGTAAATCAGTAATTTAGCTCATACAGGCATTTACTGAAGTACATTTTTAATTCAGCAGCAACAAGCTACACACACAATAGAACAGAAAGTTACCCTTTCAAAATAAGGGTCAGAACTTTTCTTTTTTTTTTTTTTATTCCTATCACCTTGAACATTTATTTTATTATCTTTTCAGAGTTAATATCAGTGGCCTCTTCTGCTTGCAAACAACAATCTAAAACTTTCTGTGAAAATGGAAAACATATTACCCCTTTATCATACTTCAAACCACTGTGACTGCAATAATCTCACCCCACTTCAACCATGGTGTCACCAGTGAAACTGACCTTTCTAGATGTTGCAGCAGTTTCCTGGTGGGAGAGGGAAAGTTGACAGCTCCACTGTTGACCACATCTATCACATATTCCAACGGATAAAAGGCTGGTGTGTTTTGTGCTTGATCCACAAACTTCTTGCTGATCTTGTCTGTGGGAACAAAGGCCACTTGCTTACAATTACACAGATAGTTCAAAAGAGATAAACATATATAAATTGATAAATAAAATAAACAAAAAGATAAAAAATATGAAATAAATAAAAAGATAAATAAATTTATTGGAAGATAGATAAATAATTAAATGAACATAAAACTATAAATAATAAACATATAAAATAACATATTCAATTAAAACCAAGGACAAAAGACAAACTCACAAATTCTAGGCTGAACAAAAAGAATATTGTTTTACCTCTGATATGGTCCCGCATTTGTTTTCTGATTCTCTCTTGATAACAAAACCAAAAATACAGGCTGTCTCCTATCTTAGATAAGACAGCGAATAAAAATCGTAGATACAGGCCAATGATTCTTAGTTTTTTTTAGCACAAAAATGATCTCAAACTGTCTTTCCCTCATCTTCCAGCAACCTGTTCTCATACAAGCAAAATGAAAAGGATTTTTTTCTTTACTCTGAAGAAGAAATTTTTGTTCTCTTAATTTTCTTTTTGTTTTTCATTCATTTATTTACTTCTTATTTTTAAAAATTTTTCCATTTCCACTTATAATATTTATCTAAGCCTTTATCCATTTGTCTCATGCTCAGGGCAAATAAGTCGGAAATCACCCTGGGAGATTTCGAGTTACGGTCGTTTTTAACTAATCATATTTTTCATTTATTTACCATTCCTCTACTTAGACATAACTTTAATTTCCGGCTTAGGCAGACAAGATGGATTGGCAAGAAGAGAAAAAAGGTGTCGTGTCAGATAGTACTTTTTTAATGAAAAGAACATCGATCGTGCAGAGATTAAAATGGAGACACCAGCAAAGCAGTTGTTAATACTCAAGTGACTCTTACGGAGTCAATTATCACATCAATCAGGTCTGATTCATGCCTATAATAATATATATATATATATGCATGGCACATGGCTTAATAAATGTCATGATCCTTGTTCCTCTTTTTTTCCTCTCTATTTTACCTATCCAAGTTTAACTCTACAGGTTCCTTGAGCCTACTTCTAATTTTCCCAATCTTATTCATGTTTCACTGTAATTTGCAAGCCTGGGAAATCCAATAAATCAAAGACTTCTCTGCCAATAAGAGTTGAGACAAATCTTTTGATTGATACATCAATGCTTCATTCAATATTAATCATCAGAGCTATGTCTTAATATGGGCAGGCTGGTTAACTGCCATGAAACCAATTTCTTACAACCTACTTTTCATTGAATCCACATTGTGTGAAGTTTCATAGCGGGAGGTTAAACTGCCTGTCACTCTTTTGTAAGAACTCAGGAAAACAAAATTCAGTAATCAGCCACAAAAAGTTTGAAAGTTAAAGAGTTAATAATGTGGTAAATATTTATCCCAAAATGTTCTACAACCTATTTGGTCTCAACTTTATTCATGCTTCATGTGTCTAGCTGAATAAATAGTTGGTTTATCACATATTGCGCAGTCTGATATTTGTAATGTGTTGCGCAAGCGATGGGTTATCAGAACTTACCATTTGGGCTGACAGGGACAAAAAAGAGAGAGAATTGTGAAAGAGACTCCCGCTGCGACAGGTCTTTGCTCCATTGGACTGGCAGAGCTCTCTCCCCTTTCACAAGTCACAATCATGGAGGGAAACAGGTCATGAAAAAAATAAAAAGAAAGCCTTGAAAACTTTATCTAATATTAAACTCTTATAGAAATGTTCCAGTTAGAAATCTGAAAGAGACAAATTCTCCCAATGACTGAGGAAAAACAAATGAATGACAACACAAATTAGTGAAAAATAATTTCTCAAAATCTGAAAAGGATTTCAAAACCAATGGACTGTATGATGTTAACATACCAACATAGTCTTACAAAGAATAGATACTGGGTTCAACATAGGGAGATTCAACATGTCATTCAAAGAACAAAAAAAAAAAAAAAATGGGAATTCTGTTTTGCCCCTGTCTCTGAGAGCCTGACCACGGCTAATTCAGCAAAGCTCTGGGTCAAATACTGCAAGACAATAACACAGGTCTCATGGCTCTGGCAGATGCTGAACCAAATTTATGTACAAATTTCAAAATATTGTTTAAATTTGAAAAATATCAAAACAATCAACAGGTATGTCAATTTTAAAAAAAACAAAAAACTACGAAAGGTCCAATTATAAAGAAAAAAAAAACCATTGGAATATGACAGGAAACATTTTCGGTTAAATAATTCCTTGTGTTTCATTGAGAGATGTATGCACGTCTATGCTTGCAGATCTAACCTTTGATTCCAGTCAGTCGATGGACTTGTGTGAGGACCAATTCTCTGGGCTCATCTTCTACAGCTTTCATTGAGAACATGGGTAAATACTTGGCTGGCTTCACCTGCACATGAAGTACATTTAGAGCCATTGAGAGAATACAATGTTTGCCTGTCATAAGTGCAAAACTCACTAATGCTGACAACATAAAGAAATATTTTTTTTTTTTAAATATATAAAAAAATGCATGGCTACACAGAAATAAGAAGTCAGCAGAACAGTGCAATTTTAACAAACAATTTGCAGTCCTCACAACATATTGTAAATTCCCAGTGAGGCAATGACAAATACTACGGTATTAATACCAACATTGTGTATGTTCATAGATATGCATAAAAGGATACCACTGAAATAAAAAAAGACTTTTTTTTTTTTTTACAGAACAACTAAATAATGGTACAAAATCAGACATTAAACACACACCCACACAATATAATAAACAGTTACTAATTTTATAAATTCTACACTTTTAATGTAGCACACATTACAACTGACTTACTTTGAAGCCATTACTTTGATACATATGCTAAGAATTGAAATATGTGGGTTTTCAATGACCCTAGCTTGTCACAATGTATTGCAGAACGATCACTGATTCCAGATCATGAAGACTATCAGTGTCAGTAAATTATAAAGATATTTCTTGTTCATTACTTTGTAACATCAACTGTCATACTGTGGCTGGAACAATATCGTGGAGACTGATTTACCAATCACTCAAGATCCTATGACACACAGCACATAGGCCTAGTGCAATAACAAAACTCATTAGCTGCAATAACAATGTACATAGCTTGTTCTGAAATTCTAACAGTAAAGAGAAATTGAACTGAATATGAATTATACATCTCGCAGCTAGTCAAAATAAGACGTATGTCAATTTTTCACTATGTAGGGTTCTTGGTATCATGTAAAGGCTTATAAAAACATATGATGAATATGATGATGAATAAAGTTTTCAGCTATCTTTATTCTAATCAAAGATATTGCGGTTTAAAGAGACAAAGGGGTACGTGTACCCTTCAGCAATGACCGAAATTCCGAGAAAATCAAGTTTTAAATGAACGATCGAAGGCATAATTCTACATGTCTACCTCACCAAAAAATAAACAAACAAAAAAATTTTAATGAAGTAATATTTATAAATTGATGGTAAGAACGATACCGCCGTGTTGAGAAATAGATGCACTTCGGATTTCTGCAATAAAAAAAAAAAGTTGATATATGACCCCCCCCCGTCATCACATTCAAAGCCCGATTTCTCGGCTAGAGCCCAGCAACTTACATCTCACTTCGACTGGCCGAAAGACATATATAATATATAAAAAGTAATTCATAAAGTTGAATATTCTATTTCTTCCTTTCTTTCTACAATATTTATAGTTTTCTTACAATGAGACTCTGCACTTGTCTTTTAAAGGAAACAACTTCAATCGAGATATAGAACACTCACAGCATTTCCTTTTAAAAAAAGTGCATCAAATGTTGTATTTCAGAAGAAATGGAGCTGGAGAATTATGAGATTCTTGAATTACACACCCATTTCGTCTTGACTTGTGAAATCACTTGAATTTGACCATGGAAATTTATGAACATGAATGCCATAATGAGTTCAAATTATGAGGTGACACGATTAGATCATGTGCTCATCACATTTTGAGCATACTGAGTTATTGGTATCACTGTGAAGATTATTCATTTCTCTTTCAGTGTATGAACAAAGTTTTGCTCTTCCTTCAGTAGAAGTTGAAATGTTGGCAAATAAAGATGATCTGTTGCTGTAGCTAATTTAGAAGGAAAATGCCCGATCACTTTTGAGAATCCTTTACAAGATTAATCCTTATTTTTGTGCTTTTACTCACTACATTTCAGCAAATTTTACCCTGAAATTCATTTTTAAAATGATATAAAAGGGTTCTGTGATGAAAAAGAAACTCTTATAAAAATTCATTCACTGTTGATAAACTGTTGTGTCAGTTTGACAAGCGCCTGAATTCACTGGATCAAGGGGTATAGATGTGAAATGAATACATTGCTTCAGCTGTCCAAACTGACCTTTTCTCCAGGTGGAGTTTTACTGTCCAGCAGTAAAATTTCATAGAGCTGTGGCTTGTAACCTTGGCCAGAGTGGCCTTGCTTAGGTTTCAGCACTGCAACAACCACATCCATGGTTCAACAAATAGCTCTGGAATATAAGATTATATTTCATAAAATGAAGATAATTAACCAGGCATCAAACAATTTTGAAATTTAAGTGTTCATCAAAACTATCAAAGTCTGGTCTGTCAAGTTGTTAAGTTTCCTATTCACAGCCTGGCTCTAATACGTAGTTTCAATTTTCATGCCATAGACAACATTTAAAACTTTTCCACAAATTCTACAAAATCCCTTAATAGTCTTGTGCAGTCAGAAGTCCCCAAAGTATTTTTTCACAAGACCCATTGTTTCTTGCTACTGTTGTCATACAATATTAACATTCTTCTTTGATTTTTTTTTATCCCGACTTTTTTTCACTAATTCTAAATATCCCTATCAATGTCACTTTGCCGAAATTCCTCATATATCCAACATGCACAAAAGTTTTTTTAGCCTATATATATTCTTGGTACACAATATTAAGTGTTAGGAAGAGCATAGTGTCCAGCTGGACTACTAGGTCTGCTATTACTAAATGCTGACTGATGGGATTTTTGGACAAACATTGTATAGGGCCTAATATTACTTTACAGTTAGGCTAGGCTTTGCCAGGATGTATCAATTTTTGTGCTGGAATTTTTAGTCAAGGCTACACAGTACTGTACTGCTGGTTCATGCTGTACTGCTGGTTCATAACATGAGTACAGTACATGACAGAGAAGCTCACAAAAATGTAGGCAAAGAGGAGAAAGACATCGACAATCGATGAAGACTTCAGCCTTTAGTCAACTCTAGTGGGCCTTAACAAGCTCAATGACTGACAAAGAAGGGTGTTGAAGGAAGCTATGGCATTCCTCATATCCTCTCCCTTGCATAGTTATCTTTGTCTTTTTCTTATATACATCATTTAAATGGTCCATATGATGCCAAAATAACAGTATTACATATCTACGCATAGCTCCACTACAAGGAAAAAACCATGTTGAGCTAAAAAAAAAAAAAAAGTACAAAACATGAAATTATTTTTACAAAAGAATGAAGTAAAAAAAAAAAAAAAAAGTGCCTCTCTAGAAAAGCTATATAATCATCACAAAATGTTCTGTCTTTCACCAATATAAATTATTCTAAAGCTGAATGTCATCTACAATGGAATTATAAACCAACTTGCTAAGGTTAAATAACCACACCCAGCGAATGGCGCAAACATTGACAGAGATATATGTGTGTTCATGAACTGCTCCATCACTTTCTACCAGTAGAATCTAAGGTGAATATTTTAAAACTTTATCTTTCACCACCTTTACAATAATACCAAAGACCTGCAAGATCTAGACAAGATCTATAGGCTTAATACTCCCAAGAAAAAATGGCACCATTCCAGAATTTGGGACCAAAGTTCATGTTTACATCCATTGGGCTATGCAGTTCATAGACCCTTCATATACTTTTATAGAGATCCACAATCTAGATCTAGGCCTTTTTTTTTTTTTTTTTGAAATACAATCTATACAAAAAAAAAAAAAAAGCAGCCCCCACACCGGACAGATAACCACATCATTTTGAAAGAAACTAACACAGAAAGTTTATGATTCTGAGCCACATTAGATCAAGATCTACATGTAGAATCTAAATCTTGATATCTATACCTAGATCTAGATCTAAGGTCTGTTCCATAGCCAAGCACTCGCAAACTTTTTGCACAATGCTTGGCTAGCACAACTTACGGAACGAAGTGCTTGATTCATAAGCACAAAACAGCTTTTTATCGTTGCTCAGCAATCCTCTTGCATGCGATTGGCATTTATGTCCAATATAGATGTAGACGATGACATGACAATAAAACAGCTAAATATATCTCGTTTCTGGAATTATTTAACGAGTCTTCATTTGGGTGTTTGGTAAATTTTGAGCGGGGATAGAAATTTCTGCTTACTTTCATACAATTTCTAATGGCGAAGGAGTTTTTAAAGTGTTAAACATTTATGATCAATCTGAAATAGATAAATGTCGGCATTTCTATTCAAGAAGTCGACTGCAAAATAATAATAATAAATAACAATAAAAAAATCAGGTTTGAAATTTTCCCCATTCACCCTCATAGAACTAGATCTAGATTTGACACTGTCATGGAAAGCAAACTCCAAACTCCTAGATCTACATCATGCCCACTGCCCCCTGAATCATCAATGCCATTGGCTGTCTTGATGGGTGCCGACATTTTTGCCTGCTGAGAGTAAGCACCTTGGTGGGTGTGCTTGCTGTGCTTGGTGAAGTGAAGAAAAAATCTTGTGAGTACTTGGCTATGGAATGCTGCTCGCCAAGCACAAAGCAAAAACTTGCAAGTGCTTGGCTATGAAACAGACCTCTAGACTAGATCTAGTGATAAAACCATAAAAGTAGTCTGGGTCTGCCCAGAATTCTATCAGTGGGAGTGTCCATGGGACAGAACCCCTAATTCTGATGTAGAGCCAATGTTTATTGAATTTATGATTTCATGCACAGCTATTCATCAAAGTTATTTTGAAACCTACATTTGTTCTTAATCCTGATCATCTAGATCTAGATTTCTAAATCTAGATCGGATCTAGATACAGATCCGCAGTCTAGATAGATCTAGTCTAAGTCTAGATCTAGATCTAGTCTAGATATCATCCTACTTGTTTTATGACATGACCGTCAGATGAGATCACTGTGTCGTTACTAAGCTATCGATAATAAGCATTCATTCATTAGAGAGGGCATGACTTGAAAGGACAAACCTATTCAGGAACAGATTCTTGAAACCGACATATGTTGTTTGTGTCCACCGAAAATGTATCCCAAAAGTACGTATCTCGATCTAAAAACAGGTACAACTGTCGAGAAAAAAGTTTCCAGGAAGTGTTTCATTGTATGACACATCTACCAGATTTCAGACGCTAGTATTAGTAAAACATCAGAGAAACGTGCCAACCGAAAAACAGATATTCTATATCTATTTATTTGCAGAGATCTTTTGTCATAATACATATATATATCTAGGGAAATACTTTAGTCATCTTCGTAGCACATATGTTATCACTTTGTCTTGATCAATGAAAAGAAATCCTGTCCAAAAATTATAAAATTAGTATTTTAAGCCTAATTACCCGTGGCATACTTTTAGCAAGCCATTATTTTTCCTTTTGAAAAGAAGAGCTCTGAAAGTGAGAGAATGCTTACCTAGTTGCTACATACGAGGAGTTTGACTCCTCAACAGAAAAACGAAAAAAAAAAAAAAAGACTTTTTCTTTGATCATCTAAATGAATTAAGACTAACACCTAAAAACAGAATCAGCTTTGTTGTTGTTGTTCAGTTATTTTGTTGTTACTATAGAATGGATTGTTATGCATATCAACCAACTCAAAAGCGTACGTTATAAATATACATGCTCATGAATGAATTAGATGGTTTTTATAAGCTTTTCAACCTCCTGTAGTGGTGGTTATCTCAGCTGTCCACAACCGTGGTAAAAAAATAAC
>JBCAUA010033186.1:0-12237 GCA_038406235.1 Peronia verruculata | reverse complement strand
CTTGCGCATATGCGTCAATAAAAACTACTCGACATCAAAAAAGTACAGTAGAGAAAAAAAAAAAAAAAGGATGACAAAACTGTCCTATTATTTAGGCTAAAAATGGAACTAGAAAAGTGCTATAAAATCACATATACAAGCATACAAATAGAAACTCCATTGTTTGTTTTGGCAGAATGTGTGACAAACTGTTTGTAATTCCTGTACTATAAACTATAAAGTATTGACACATACTGTATGAACATAGTAATGCAACTCATTTTATTTTCATTCAGGATATGTGTTTGTGAATGCATTAAGTATTCATATTGTTGTGAGTGTCAAAAAAAAAAAAAAAAAGCCAGATTTCCTAAAAACAAAACAAAAATAAAACAACAAAAGAAAAAACATCAAAAAAAAAAAAAAAAAATTCACCTTGCGCAACCCCAGAAACAAAATGAGAAGTCGCATAATGAAACCAGGTTATGGTCAATTTTCTAGCATGTTGAGTTACTGATATGTTAAAGCTAATTTCCCCTTCCACTGTTGTCTAGTTCTCTGTTCTATCCTGAGTAGAAGTCAAAATGTTGGTAATCAACGGCAGTGGGGTCGACCTGCTGTTGTGGTTGAATATACACAAAAAGTGACTAATTAATTAGCTTGGTAAATCTTTATTAATCCATATTTATGTGATGTCACTGTCACTAAATCACAATTATTGGATTTTTACTCAATATATTATAGCAAATTTAACCCTGAATTACATTTCTCAATGGACATAGAAGATTGTGAGGGGCAAAAAAAAGATCTGTATGAAAATTCATTCACTGTTGAAAACATCATGATTTCTTTACCTCCCCCAGTTTACTGAGAACCTGATTTCATCATGTCGCATCTCAAATGGTAACTGGCACTAAAAACCAGTAAAAAAAATGGACCATGCGGATAAACTTTGACCTGTAAGATCAACTGAGGTTTCAAACCCGAATGAAGACAAAAAAAAAAACAAAAAAAAAAACAACAAACAAACAAACCAAACAAACAAACATAATTTACACACAGGATAATACTGAGGGTGTTAGCAAGTCTGCGCTGTTAAAAAAAAAAAAACGCATACACACACTATCACTAGTGGTAAGGTAAGAAAAAGAACTCTAAACGAACGTCCAACTTAAAAAAGAAAACTGGCATCTTTGTGCCATGGTTTGTTATTGTACAACAAATGGATTTCTAGATTGTAACTGCACAATCAAATGAAAATATGGGACCCTGGTAGCAGACTCTCTCCAAATGAAAAAAAAAAATTAAAACAAATGACAAAAACGACCAGGCAGAATGTCTGGCAGAGTGTAAATTGCATAAAAAAATGATTGTAATGCATAGCAATAAGGATGATGGGACTTATCATCAATACTCATACAAATGAATAAGAATCATTTCTGCAGGAAATGTCGTTTAGAGCAGGGATGCTATATTTAAAAAAAAGAGAAAACAAAGCCATTAATGTAGGAGTGGCAATGGTATTCAAGGTTGCCTGTACATGAGAGTATGGGATGAATGTGTCAATACAACAGTTATATCACCAATAAATTAATAAACCCCTGGTCCACACAGGTCCATTATGGATTTTTTTCTATATATGAGTGAGATTTTGGGGCAATCCCTCCTGTACAAGAGTGGAATGGTTTCAGTTCTGGACATAATACATACAACATTTTACCCATCACAACACAGGCCACTGTGCTCACTGACATCTCAGATGTAGTGTCTGCATGTCAATTCATTCACATATTCTTCTTAGCTTCATAATGTAATTTATGGTTTACTTTATGAGAAAGGCAGATGAACATGCATCCTTTTTTGTTGATAGTTTGTTAGAATTCAACACTACAGAAATAAAATGTTACTATCTAGGATATAACTACACCCACAAAAAAAAAAAAAAAACCCCAGACAGTGTCTTGGTTGGGAATCACTAAACATAAAGGTCTTATGCTATATGTGCACATATTGTAAAGTCACAGTAACATTTTATCTGTACAATTGTCAGAAATTAGTGAAGATTTGCTACATTTGACGCTGCGCTTGTCTTCCATCTGTTGTTTGACCAGGTGAAATGAGATGGATGTCAAATTATTCATGCACAGAGTCATCAGTGTCAATGAAAAAAAAAAAGCAATGACTATACTTTGCTCTGGTGAGAAAATTACACAGCTATGACTCTTTCTGCGTCAAGATGTTTCTGTCATCCCATGGAAAGCAAAATCCAAGTTTTCTAGACGAAGCCCACTTTGATATTTGACCTCATTTCACCAGGATGTGAAATATTTATCCTCTGAATGGCTGAAAATATAATTACCATGGCTCAGTTAGAGCCTGAAAGTTCACATAGCACAAAGTGGCTCTTGGCAACCAGTATATGTAATAAATAAATAAAATCAAATACTTCACATAGCACAAAGTGGCTCTTGACAACCAGTGCATGTATCACAAGCAGAAAAAAGACAAGAACGATTCATATCTGCACATGATATGCGTGTTCGCATCTCTCACTGAGTGGGTCACTGATGCAAGGGAAGTATAAGCCACATCAAAACACAGCTTTCAAGACCTGAATAGTGCAGACAATCTTGAGAAAGTTCTACATAACTCAACTGATTGATTGCCATGCCTGTAACAGTCTGTCCATCACAGTAGTGGTTAAAGCAGTCACTATTTGTGCAAACAAAAATACAAATCTCTCTGTACAGTCACATATGAGACATGGCACAATGAAATTAGGTGCTTGCCAAATCAAGGCAATGGGAGATACTGAGATTTTACTAACAACAACCAGGGAATTTTTAATGCAATTCTAATTTTGTTCACAATGCCCTCATTGCACAAAAGGCTTCCTGCTAAGAGATTTTGTGTGAAAGATAAAAATGGCATTAGAAATTCCCTGACTGTCAAAAAAATTGTAATATCTCCCAGTCAGAATTTGACGAGTGCCGGAAATTCATCCTGTTGCATCTCATGTAATACTCATATCTAGTAATACAGTAGAAGTGAACGCTCACATACAGGGAAGAATCCAAGATCACCACTGCTATGGCTACATGTGTCACCAGTGCCAGCCTTCACACTTTTTATAATGGCCCAAATATGTATTGAAATGTTTAAAAATTCTCACTGTGGCTCGTCTTACATTCTTCCAAATCAGTCCCTGCAAACCCAACAGAAAACTGAAAAATCTCTTCACTCTACAGTAATGATCTATTTATACATTTCTGTAGACAAAGAAACTTCCTTCAGCAATACAATTAATTAAGAACAAACAATAAAAAAGCACCACAGAAATAAAAATGCTGCGGAAAAAAAAAAATGGTTTGATAAGCAAATCAAAGCAACAATGCAATCTGAGGCACATGTAACACCGTAAGCAACGAGCCAGATAAAGATGCACAACTTAACTTGTTTGTCACTGCTCATACTTCAGATAAACCAAGGATGGAAAGGCAAAAGAAACAAAAGTTTGGCATAAGAAGGCACTAAAACAAAGGCAGGAAACAAAATCTTCCCATAAAATATGACCTAGAGAGATAGTCATTAGTGAGACAATATTTATCCTTGAAAGCCAAGTTGTCTTAAATGTCAACTTCATCAAAAGTATTCAGAATCAAGTTCATTTTTCATAGAGATGTGTCTTAACTCCACACATTCACTGCACTTTAGATTGTTTCTACAAGACATTGTGTCTACATGCAATTATCACTGAGCTTCCAAAAGCCCAAGTTTTCAACTGCAAGTTCCTCTAAGTGACAGCAATGGCACTTGAGACATGTGGGCATAAAAGAATTGGTTTGAAGTGAATAATATTGAAGATGTCATTGAATCAAAATGAAGGAAATGTTATTTCTGTGAGAATGGTTTTGGCAACACCCAAAAAAAAGAGGTGCTCAGATCACTATGATGGCAGTCCAACAACAATGGATGGCACTTAACATTGCAGGCTGCTGACAGTGTCACTCTGATCTGTCTTGAATGTCTCAAACATTTATGTCAAATAAATATAAGGCATTTCTAATCCTATTTCAAACATTATTCAGGCAATATACAACATTTTTTGATTTAAACATTGTGGAAGAAATGTCTTGGAAAACTGCAAACTCAAACAAAACCAGTGAAAATCAGTGTATGATTGGGACAAAGTTACTGAGGCAATCAAATGTAAAAAAGCTTGGGGTAACAGATAATGAAATGAAGTATACACTTATTAGCAGTTCAAAATTGCAAAATTAAAGAAGTTATACTGATTCAACATTCATGCTGTCATATAGAACAATCTCTCACCACTGACAAATCAACTTAGTTATGTAAATAATGTGCACACCTGAGTATGACCTCTAATGTCCAATTCTAACCTGTCATTCAGTCTGATTGAAAGACAGAATCATCATAATCATAATTCTTTCCCTGGCAGACAAATTATGTTTAAAAATTGGAAAAGATTTCATCGGTCAAATTTTACAAAGGACACGTCAGTCAGTCTTGGCTTCTACAGTGAGAAATAAACACAGCTCAGATGATCATGGTCCACTGTGGACAGTACACAGCCCGTGATTACATTCAGTGGACAGTGGAGAGGGATCATGGATGATCTCTGAGGACATTGGAGAAGCCGTGCACAGCAAGACATATCTCCTGAAGCTTGTACAAGTGATGAACAACTCTGAATGTTATGTGGAACTTTTAGCTTCACGCTGATGTTATGTGACATATCATGTGAATGAGCTCACCAACATCTCCTAACAGCAAACTTTGTGGCTCTTTGACTTTCCTCATCTATACAATTCTTGTGTCATATCTTTCAGTATTCATTCAATAGTTTTGGTTTATTGCACTATATGTCAAAAGCTGCATTTTCAAATGTACAAATCTCAGTTAAAATTGCATCTTGAAAGTACACTGTCTCAGAAAAGTTTAATGAATGTGACACTGGTTTTGCACAATTCATGTGCTCCTTGCTCAGACAAGACCATTTTAGGATACTGCATGGAGAGATAGGGCTGGTGTTTTAGTTTTCAACATAGATTGTGTAAATTTCAGCCAAAACATAGCATTTCTTTTTTAATACATGATCCATGTTGATGTCGCTAAGTTCTTTCTCTTTGAGGGAGCAACAGACTACAGTATTCACAACAGATTTCCACAGAGTACAAGAAAGAACTGCAACAGTAAAGCTACTCTTTGTCACAATCAGAGAAAAAATAGATGCAACCATTTATTGGTCAGATCAAAGTCAAAAAAAAAAATCAGTCCACCTAGGAAAATGTTATTCATATCACCACCTCAAATTTCAGTCTCAACATATAAATACATCTTACTTCAACATCAAATGCAGCATAGGAAATTAATGCTGATTTCCTTTATTTAAAAAAAAAAAAAAAAGGAAAAGTCTCAAGCTTTGCTGGATCTCACAAGAATCCTTAGTTTTTGCTGGCCAGAATTAAGAGTAATTAATCTGGTACAATATATGTGATAGTGAAATGAATAACTTTGTAATGAATTTATGTTTTTGTTTTTGTACTTTTTTTTAAAAAACAAAAATACAAATTAATAGCATAAGAAGATGCTGGCAATAATCTAGTAAGATTGCAGATACACAGTGCAGATGATAATATTTTGGTTAGTATGACATGCATGATTTTTTTGGTTCATATGCATCAAAATATCATAGTTTAACAAAATTTGTTTTGCACTCCTTTTCATTTTGTTTGCGCAGAGCATGACTTGTGGATTGGGTTATAACATGACAGAGGTTAATTTTGCTAGTCTGAATGGTGAAGGTGGCCAGATGTGAGTTCTACTCAACACTGATATTGTAATGAGACTACCATGAGAAATTAACATTGAAACAAACATTATCAATTTGTTCCCCTACAACAATGTCCCAGCTTATGACAGTAAATAAAAATATATTTGTTTATATGTACAGGTTCTATTTGTCCTTTGTATTATCTTGTTGCCCTTAGCTAGTGTAGATTTCAACCCTCATGACTGCCTGTCTCAAATACACTGTAAAAAAAAAACATTTTAACTTAGCCATTGTCAAGTATTTATTCACTTTTTATGTGACCATTAATCATCTCAAAACCCTGCTAAAAAAAAAGATAAAAAAATAAAAATAAAAATCTTTAAAAAAAATCAGGACAGACCAAATGGCATAAAACTGTAAGGATAAAACCACCAATTAAATACCTCTTAAGTTAAATGAAATAACAAGCAGGAAATGTTTTCACAGGTTTCATCATAAGTCAAGGACGACTTGGTTGATGATAAACAACAATGAGGGTGATGATGTGGTCGATGTGACAGCTAAGAGATGAAAGTTCTAACTGGCTGCTGAGGCTGCTTGAGTTTCATTCCTGGAAAATATGGGAGAATAAAAAAAAACACCATATAACAGTGGATAAAACTTTCAAAATCTGTGATGAGATTTAGAATCAGCAACACTGGCTACGGCTTGTAAATTATTTCAGTAGCATATCGACTTTGCAAAGCAGAGTATACCTATGCTGTAAGATCATTTATGCAAATACACAAATAATTAGAAACTGGGAGAAAAATCTTCGTGACAAAACCGGGAGGATAATTTCCATGTCACGACTTTTTGTACTCATCGATCTAATGTAAACACAGCATTGGATCACAACTGTGAAGAAGTGCCAAAAATATTGCAGGAAAAATCTCCTTTGTTAAAAAAACAGTCCATTACTCACTCTGCTTTACTTGCTTCTGCCCCTTCTGTTTTCTGTTCAGGAGAGCTCGGGGCCTGAATGTCAGGTGAAGCAGGAGTCGTAGCATTTGCCTGGTTGGCCAGCTGAGCCTTCACTTCTCCCGCTGATTTGGTGGACTCTGTGGGTGATGCAGGAGGTTTGTCCTCCTGGCTGGTGGACCTAGAGGGTCTCGACTGTGCCAGAGCACCATTGCTGCTTTGGTCAGGTGTCTTGTCCGAGGGAGATGCTGGCACTGGAACTGAAGTGCCATCCTCTTGCACTTGCATGTGATACTTATAGGTACTCGTGGTTGGAATGATTTTACCTGCAAAGACACACAGTTTCTTTTTCGTCGAATAGGTACTTATTTGTCCCATTCAGGGCACCCATTGATATGTCTATACTTTATGCTACATAGCGTGAGTAAATATTTTAAATTATATAATGATCAACGCCAACTAAATAACAACTAATCTAAATAAAACGAGCCCATCAAAGATAATTAGAATGTGGACTCCTTTTTTGTTCGTTGATGGAATCGATATTGTATTGTTTTCAAAGTGGCTTCAAGGCGATGCCTGAAAGCTAAGACAGCTAATGAACTTTAACAGAAGCTTCTTTCTAGATCTGACTGGCTCTTTATGAATGGTGACACTTTAACAGATCCCTTTTAAGACGTGTGATTAACAGCTGTGGCCTGTGCAGATATGGCAGTATCACTACTGAGACAAGCGCATTAGCTGAAAAAACATGCAAATGCATCTCACCATGGCTTGATATAAACTTATTTTATCAGCATACAATACATGGCAAAATTACCATGATGGATTTTTACCTGAGGTCAGGTTGAATGTCCTCCCCTTGATTTGCTCTTTGTTGGGTGAGAACCAGTTCAAGAGAGAGCTGACAACTGGTACCTGTCGCAAAACTCCCTGAGGGCAATAACAGATACAAGATATAGCTAGCACAAATGAGCAGTTTATTTCAGTAAATGTAAAATAAAGCAATTCAAAAAAAAAAAAAAAATGAAATCAAGACAGAACACTGCACAGGGCTAAAGGTTATTATCTCTGTATCACATTGATGATTATATTATTCATATAAAATTTACAAGCTGGTTGAATGTGCTGTCTTCCATAATCATGTAGCAGGTTATTAAGGAAGTAATCAATGGTGTTGTAATACAGTGGAACATGCTTGAACCAAAATGTTAGGCACTGGACACATTATTTCGGTGAGGGGGGGTCCTGGAGGTGATTTTGTTTATTATTGTAGATAGGTTATTTTAACCTATTCCATCAAATTCAGAATGTTTTAAATTAGAGGAAAACAGTGAAAAAGAGTCAACTTTTTCTTACAGTTGCCACAGCAGCACCGCCATCTTGGATTTTGGCATCCCTGAATTGACTGATTTTAAAATCTATCTCCTCTGCCAAATTTCAACGAAACTTGATAGAACTGGGTGAACATATTGTTTGATATAATATCTAAAACGTTACGTATTTTTACTCCTTTGTATGCATGAAAAAATTTTCTATAAAATTTTGAAAATGCCATATAGCGAAAATTCAAATTTCACCATTTTTTTCAAACTAAAAACCCAATTTTCTCTAAAACTTATCAACCAAATTTAACGCACATGAGGAACTTTTTGGGTTTTGTGGTGACAAGGATGTGTACCAAATTTGGTTTCAATTGGTTTCGAAACAAAAAAGGAGATAGCAAAAAAACTGTCAAAAAACTGGGTTTTGAGAAAAACGCGTTGGAAAGTTCTTTTTTCAGTGAAAAATTAACATGAAGAGTTTTGTGTTCGGCTTTCAGCATTGGAACAGCCTTTTTTTTTTTTAAACAAACTAGACCTCTTTCCATGACTTCTGTGTCTCTTGTTGCTGTTTTTTGGCTTTCTAAGCATATTTTAGAAAATATTTTGCTCCCTACCCCCATCATAACATGAACCATTTAGGGGTTCTTGAGGGCCTCTCTGTATCCCCCATATCATTTTTGAGTGCAAACCAAGAGAATTTTGACCTCTACTATGACATACAGTCGACAACTGAGCTACTAGTAGCAGAAAGAAAGCAAAATTGGGCTATTTATAGGATAGGGAAAGCCATTTTAGAAGGCTTACACTGATACTTTGCATGATCATCAGTTTTTCTTGCCTCATAGTGGTCATCCAGTGTCCATCCCTGGCACTAGAACTTGTGATATTGCTAGAAGAGGTGATAATCAAATGATTTTTACACCCTTTGCCTATATATAATCAAATCACGACGATCTACGGCCTCATTTAGCAGCCAGATGGAGTCAAATCCTGATTGACAATACGCTAGGTCTACCATTGAATGACCATTGGTCAAACACGTTGGAATGGACTTAGCGACTTTTTTTATACCATTTTTACATGCAGAAAAGGCAGTATTTTTAAGAGGAAACAAAAGCGCAAAATCACATTTTTTGGGCAAAATCCATATTTCAGGATGCCCCCCCGGTGGAAGTTGTCAGAAGAGGAGAACAAACTCTGTAAGGTAAAATTTCATTAATCACAGGGATCATCTGAAACTACATGGTGCCGTAGCATCAAGCTGCATCAGACCCACTTATGATGATGCTTCGATGACGTGTTGCCTGCCTTGCCTCATCCGCATTTGGACAACGGGGTTACGTTTCATTCACTTGATTCACTGACGTAATTCCCCCTGCTGTGCCCATCGCAGGTTTCCACTAAAATCAAGGTCATTGTTTTTGATTCAGCTGTGTTCCTACAAATGTTGACTTTGGTTCATTGCTAGTCCATTAACAAAGAGAAAAAAAAAAAAAAATGGGGATTAATTATCCTTTTGGTCAGCCATGTTTTTGGTTCAGTCATTTTTCGTTTAAGTGTGGTCCATGGCATTTATGAACGAGTTCCATACACATCCAACAAATGACTCAAAGAATTATTGATGCTGAACTGATCACTGATTTACCTCATGCATGAGTTTCTCTGTGTTCTCCTTTTCCAGCTCTTTGTTAGCCTCCTCAATTCCCTTTCTGATCATTTCTGACATAGATTCCAGGAACTTTAAGGGATACAAATCCAGAAACAGGGATTAGAAATTTCAAAGACAGAATAAAATAAAATAGCATATTTAAGATTTATATTTAAACGAAATGGTACAAATCTCATCATATTTTCTAAGAAAAACTTTCTCAGAGAGTCTGTTTCTTGAAAGGGTAAAGGAACTTCAACTTCAACACAAATTATTTTAAATTATTTTATTGCACAGATGCATCGTTCTAACTTTGAAAAACCAATGATTACTCCTCCATTTTTGTTCTATAGTCGTGATCTAATTTCAACTTCATTCATACAACAAGATTACTTATTCAGTCCTGACAGAGTTGGCCTATATGATGAATTCAGAGAACAAAAACAATAAACAATGTAACAATTCTGCAAAACAGAGGATTACAGAGGTTTTGGTGATGTGTCAATCTCTGACATTTGTCATGTCAAAGTGATATTTGCATCTGAAGTATCTTTGTTTGTTTTTTTTTTGTTACCTAGTTTTCTTGTGCTGATGGACATATATCAAAACTATTATGTATAAAAAAAAATTTCCAAAAGAAAGGACTGTGGATCTAGTTTTTAAAGCCAGAAAATGAAAAAATAAAAAAAATCTCATTCCTGAAGAGCCACACACATATGCGTGCGCACACATTCACACACATGTGCACACACGCACGCACACACAGATACACAAAAATCATCATCATCATCCCTCCCAGCCCTTTCTTGAAATGACACCAACAAATTTATTTGAACACAGGTTTACCTATTAAGGAAAAAAAATAAAACCAAGAAGAAATTAAAAAAAAAAAAAAAATCAATCAAATAATGATGTCCAAAGTGATTACTGCTGGTCTGTGGGCAGAAACAGTTCAGAGTTCTTACCTTGGAGCTCTCTTCCACCTCCCGGCCTGTGGTGTACACCAGGGACACCAGCTCTTCAACATCTGTGTCAGAGGTGATCAGGCCAAATCTCACACAAACGATGCCATCATCTGATTGTCCTGTCAGATAAACAGTGGAACATCCCACAGCTTGGCCTTGTATATGTGTATATATTTAAAAGTAATTTAACAAGTGTGGTACATATCATTTAAACTAACTCAAATACTACATATATGTTATTACCTCAGCATGTTATAAAAGTTTTCATGTTGCATGGCAGCTATATTCTCCAATCCAATGGACCAGATCATAAAACTGGCATAAGCTTTAACAAAATGTCAAGCCTTTGACATTGGCATTTCTTTATCTGACACCAAGGTTCTATCTTCACTTTTTCCCTCTACACAGGGTTAGAAGCATACAGTACATTTACAAATCTCCTTTAAGTGTGTCAAAAGTAACAAAGTCAATCTCTTGTGTTGTATCTCAGCAATCATTAACCAACAATGGGTTACCATGAGCATGCAGACCTTCAATTGTCAAAGTTGATGGAATGGAGCTACAACCTTGTGATTTTGAAGGAATATCATGTCTCCCTTGATACTTTGAAAACTGTGCAACACAGTCAAATATTGCAACAATAAACTATCCTAACACTGACAGGAGCATGTATTAGTTAGGGTTGCCAAGATTTACTACAGTTGCTGGGCTACACATTCATTTTTAGTGTTTATAACAACTGTGATTACTTTTTAATTATCATGATTAAACGTGAATACAAACAATAAAATTTTTATAAAACTTAAATCCTTCCACATTGTGTTTATGGAAAGATGTCGAGTGCTACCAACTTTGCCGTGGCCTGACATGATTACCAAATAAAGGCCGAGATAATGTGTAGATAAATGAGACTGAAAGACCCACATAAAACTTGACTTGAATTCTTCCACACCAGTTTTCTGAAAACTTGAGTAAAACAATGATTGCACAGTCTGGAATGGCAAGGTGTCTCCTGTGGCTCTGATGCCCATAACTCATAATAATCAAAGTACTGTACTGAAAACATCAACTTGATACAGATGCATTGAATGTGTCATGCAAATACCAACTGACCTGTAGAGAAGGCAGTGTCCTGTGCTTTCAGCTTATGCACCAGCTCTGCATTCAAGTTGTTGATCTCAATCTTTTCCTTGTCTGTAAGATCTCCCTCTTTGTCAACATACATATCTGGTACATAACTGGAGATGAACAATATAAGTTTGTAAGCTTCTACGTGATAACATATAAACTTGTAACAATCTCTCTTTGTGTATGAGAAAATTCCAGACTATATATACAAACAAGTAATCAAGAAGATAATGCAACTTTTCATATTACATCACAGTCTCAAAATATTGGCAAAGTAATTCTGTTACTGATTGCTGTGAATATCATAACTGTTAACTGTGAGTATATTATAACGTGTAAAGAATTAATTCATTTCAATATTAACTCATTCTATCCGGGCTACGAGTTATCTCGTAACGACTACTGATCCGGGCTACGAGATAACTCGTAATGGTT
>JBCAUA010033175.1:0-12237 GCA_038406235.1 Peronia verruculata | reverse complement strand
TAAGGATTTTTAGAATCCCCCCCCCCCCCCCTAACTTGTCATCAAATGGTTAAAAAAAGATAATAATTGATTGTTTTTATTCCGTATTTCCTGAGCTGCTTTGCTCTGCAAGTCACTAAATCCAAAGTGAAGAAAAAATCTTTTCCATACATGCATGTATTTAATAAATGTAATGCCTTAATAACTTGTACACAATTACTACCAAAAATAGAGGAAAAATTGTATGTCATCCGTTTTATTGATTGCCTTTTTTTTTTTTTTCAACCCAAATAAAAAAAACATGGGAAACACTTCTAAGGGACAAGGTTGAAGTTGAAATTTAATTTTTTTTTCAAATTATATTGAATAATATTTTTTTAGCATTCGAGAAATAACAATTCACTAACTTCAGCAAGCTTATTGTGAGATCTGCCATGATAAAAACGATATGACTAGTAATTTCTGGTATAGACTAGTATTCACTTTGCTTTCATTTTTGTGTTCCAAAGCTACTGAAAATTGAGTTGATTCTTTCACAAATGTTTTTGCCCTCCATCTCTTCAGCTTCCATAAGTTCTTGATTGTCTTGGACATCTTCCTCAATGTCCCTTGTTCTGTCTGATGTTATGGAACTATTACTTGGTAGTTTTAGCAGTTAAGCATATTTGATGTTCTTGTTTAGTAGATTTTCGTGTTTGTTATTTTCTCCTCTTCTTTTTTGTTTTTTCTTTTCCTTTTTTTATTTTTTTTCCACCCAAGACTTGATGACATAATCATTAGGCTCACCCCCTCCCTCCCCCATGTCATCACTGGATATCACACACGCACGGCGCGTGCGCGTGCACACACACACACGCACACACAGAGAGAGAGAGAGACCCATCTGTTGTTATTTATAGCTTTGTAGATGACATTGTGCCCAGGCCATTTCATGTCAAGGTTTGGGACTGGGCCTCGCTTTTTTACTCAGATTTCTGAATCTTTGAAAACTCAACTATTATGGGCCTTATTGCACACAATCTTCTGCAGTAAAAGTTAATGTCACTTTATGTAAAAATTCTGACAAAAAGGACAATGGAAACAGGCATGATTGTTGCACAATGTTGTCAATCAGATCATGAATTACTTTCACCAGCATATTTCCTAGATTCAGGTCTGTGATTCCAACCAAAGGTAACCGTGTTTTGATTTATCTGTATTTCTGTAAAAATCTGCGATCTTACCTTTAGTTTAAACAAAAATAATAATTGCAATAATAATCTTCTCTGCAAATTTTGAACTTCAGAAAGCATTTAACTATGAAAAAATGACTTTTTTTTTTGAAAATTCACCTAGAAAAGGAGCATGTTTGGCACAGATTGCAGTAGAGAGTTAAGAACCTGTATAAATCACTCCATAGAGATAACTTTAAGGACTTGTACTCTCTAGAAATGTAGGTGAATGGTTTAATTTCAGATCATCAACCGAATACCAAAGTCATCAAGAAGTTGGCTAATCATCATTTTTCATAGGAATTCTCTTGCTGTTAGTGTACTACTCTGACTTGAGGTTAACAAAGAGAGAACAACACTGGAGTTTGATTTTTTATTGTTTGTATGCCCTCAATATACACTAAAGTGACAGTAAAAAGATTTATAAGATTACTGATCACACATCAATCGACAAAGGTCTAAAGTTTTAAATGAGCTTAAATTTTAATCTCAATTTGTCACTTTATCTGAGGGTTTCTCTTATAGTCTTTGAATGGCAAAACAGTTGACATAAGATCCTGGCTTGCTACATTGGATGATGTGAACTATCAATTTTTCTTCAAGTGTTGTCTGGATTGAATGACTGAACATCAATTTCTGACCCATTTCTACAAATGCCCCGTGAAACGTGTCTTACCGTACAGTCACCATTTGTTCCCTTTCATACCGAGTTTGGCGGAAATTGGTTGTTAACTTTCGAGTTTTTGAAGAACAAGAAAAAGTCACTTCACAGTGAAAATGGGGAAGGAAAAACAATAGTCAGGTTGATCTATCAAACACAATGGTGAGCAGGAAAAGGCAAGAAAAGTGGAAAGTTTTCAAACTGTTCAATAACACTGTCAATTCTGACAATGACCTGTCAGACGCAGGACATGGAAATTATGAACCAGTTGATCTAGCAAGAGAGCTTCTGTGACACAGGTGACAAAACTGGCAATTCCTAAATCTAGATCTAGATTTATATCTTGTAAGCCTGGATATAGTTTTAAGAAGGGTAAAGGCAAAGCACCAGCATCTTCCTTGTCTATATCTAATGCTTCTATATCTAGAGAAACTTTTTTTTTATGCACAGCAGGCAGAGATGCAGAAACCATCGCTCTCTGACTATTGGACAACTCAGTCACATTTTCCAATATTTTCCCAAGATTCTTTGGAAACTCAAAATCTGACTCACTTTTTTAAAAATCTTTAAAAAATAACTGTGACCTAATCCATTTCTGTTTTCTGTATCAGACTGTTGGTTTAGTACTGTCTTATGTATGAAAATGGTTGATGTGGGACTATGAAAAGCGTGTTTATTAATTTTTGAAATTCCTCTAAAAATGCCAGTCTTCAGTGTATCCAGACTCAAACAAAGCTCTGTCCTTAGTGAGTTAAACTATCTTTTCCTCTTAAGATATCTCACCTTACATGTTAAGACACTGATTTAGCTTGTTTGTCAATCTATCCAAGATAGTTCGAAAATTGCCTCATTCATATGGATGTCCTTTTGAGAATTACTCGTATTCTTTATTGTATTTTGTAACATTTGATTGTGAAAGTGCCAAGTTGTGTGTTTTTTCTTTATTAAGCAAATAGATTCTTATATGTGCAATGCATGTTTCATAAACCTGATTTATTGGGAAAGAATGTAAGGTAAAAATCTGTACTGAAAATCATGTCATCATGTGATTTAAATTTCAGTGACATTAATGTCATGCATCCTTATTAGATAAATGTTTTCATGCACTAGTTCACAGTAGACATTCACATGCTTCCATTGTCTAGGCTGGAACAGTCAATCGGGGAAGTGAGGTCCTGGCTGCGGGATTGGTGGTCAATGATTGGATGGCTGTGTGTGGACATGACACTACATCCACAGAGGTGTCAGTCATAGAAAATGTATTCAAGCTGAGCGACCACGAACCCTCCCAGATTCAGACACAGATGAGAGATTCTTTGATGGACACGTAAGTTGAGATAAGCTTAAATACAGTTTACTAGATCTGAGTCGAACCTTGGTGAGTTGATTTCAGATGAGTTGACTTTTTTTTCATGGAATAGGTCCTGGCTCTTCTTTACTTTACTAAAAGTCAAACTTATGAATCAACGTCAATTCATCTGTATTCACAAATGAGTCAGTCTTTTTCTCCCATCATGGGACAGCACAGCTAAAGGTTAACTACAACTGTCAAGCTGATTCACTAAACAGGACCACTAAACCCTCCTTCAGACTGATCAGTGGCTGACCAGCCATTGTTTCCTCTTCCTTTCACACCACACACCCTCTTCCTTTTACAAAAGTGTGATGGAAAGTCATGTAAGGGTGTAGGAAATGTAGTGTTGGTGATCATCTTTGATGTGGGGAATTCTCTGGCGACACAGAGGTTCACACATGGACTTTACCCTCAGAAAACCCTGGAAGTAGGCTTTTTCTCTTCTCATAGCAGCAAACTTACTTACTGGACTGGAGGGTGGCAAGGAGTTGTAATAAAAACAAAAAATCCTGCACCCCTCCTCTATCATTTTATAGCTCGTGATTTGGCCAATTAGACTGAGTTGAACTTTTCGCTAAGCTGTTGGGGTCAAGGTGAGAACAACGAGGTACTGCACCCTCCCCACCCTGCCCGCAGACGTATTTAGTGCGTATCGTGTTTATCATCTTGAAAAAGGCTTAGTATGTGTGTATGTTGTTGACTAGTTCTTTTAAAATATATTTGGAAATGCATTCTTTCCTGCTTTGTCATTCTGTCAGATTTTTCAGTCAACCTGGATCAAAGTGTTTAGATGTCAGCACCCAGTCCTTGTGCTCTGCTTTTTTTTTTTTTAAAAGCTGTGCATATAACAGGGCAGTACATAATGTATCTTTAAGCAAAGAAACTTGAAGGAAAGGATTACATCTGGGGAGAAGTGAGGCAAATGGATTGTGGAATTTATAAGACTATACACAAATGTGTCTGTTGGCGTATCTTATCTTTTTGTCTCCTAACGTAATAGCCGAGATAACCCCCATTCAGTGGAGTTGAAAGGCTTAACCAACTAACTAACCTAACGTACTTGTGCTCGTTTTTCTCTTTTTTGTATATTATTTTGTCCTGCATTGTTCCACATAACACTGGAATCTTTTTGTTTAAGCAGGCTCTGTAGCAAAAGATATATGAAGACTCTAGTGGAAAAAACAAATAAGTCACATTTTCCACAAAGGCAGAAAAACAAATTAAAATTTAGAAGTCTTTAGTTTTTTCGCTGTATATCCTTTTAAAAACTTTTTTTTTAGCAGAACTTGCCAGGTTTTTTTCAAATTATTGTTCCAGTTAACAAATCTTAGTGGTGTGCTTTATAATTTTGGGGCAATAACTCATTTTTCACAAAAATGTGACTTGTCTGGTTTTTCCATTGGAGTCTTCATATATTTTAAACACGGGGTCACTAAATTGGTGATGTTTGGTGAAATTTTAGGAGTGGAAAAAAATTGAGGATGGATGATCATTGTAAGGACATAAATCCATGTTTGGATTCATTATACTGTATAATTGAATTGGAAATAAATATTTCTTTCCTCAGATTGTCGTAATTGTGGAAAGGAAGAGCTGGAATAAGAGCACCCACTGCACATACAAATGAAGAGGCTGTCTATAATCAGTTCATTTAAACACAAACGGAAAGTTGTAGATATTGTTGGACCTGAAGAGCACTGATCTGTATGGTAGCAGATGCTGTAAAGAAGTTCTGTCTGGAGAGGGATATTTAGCAAGAAAAGGGCATGAGAGAAAATAGATGTTTGTTCTTGCCTGGAATGAAAATGTGTTTGCAGTATTTGTGTGATGCATGAGCATATTTGGTTGTCATGGAAAGGCTGATAGATTTTGTTTCTTAGAAAACCTTGAATACTTGGTCAAAAAGTCTGGTTTGGAAAGAGATTCAAGTGACTGATACTGGCATTTGTTTAGATCAGAGAGATATTATACTATATTTTATGTCATATTTAGTACTGTTTTAAAATGTGGGTGTGGGGTGCTGTTGTGTTCAAACATATATTGAAAGTATGTGTGAACATTCAATTATTTTTTCCACATTTGTGTTTCATGTTAGCAAGATGAGTAGAAAGAAGGAATCTTGATTTATACCTATCTTCTTGTTCCCTAAGTGAGATGGGCAATGTTAGACAGTGCTTAGTTGTTGCAGGGAATGAATGGCCTGTATGCTTAATCGATTGGACATTATTCAGACTATGGTGGTAATCTTGTGAAATGATTCTCCTTCACCTTAGCTTGATATATATCAGTCTGTCAATGCCTTGGTTGATTGACTATTCTGTTGGCTTTGATATAGTGAGAAAAATGAAAGCAAAGTGTTAAAAAAAAAATGCATTTGTACATATACATCATGTTAAATGTATCATGCAATAAATGATGGAAGATAAATACACAAATGTGTTTGTTAATCATTTTGTTACCAAATTTGTCAAATGATGTTTTTATGTATGTGCTGATGAAACTGCTATCTTTATAGGCGTCAGAAATAGTAACCTGGGCATATATATATATACTATACTGACTGTAAATTACACTCGAAAATTATTTTTTCAAAAACACGCAATATGAACTTTCCATTATTACTAAATGAGATGTGACACGATGAAATCAGTCGCTTGTCAGATTTTTAGCATATTAGTTATTGGTATTGCTATGAAGATTATTCATTTCCCTCTTTGTGATGAAAAAATGTTTGTCCTATCTTAAATAGAAGTTGAGATATTGGCAATTAAAGACAATGGGGGGGCCTGTTGCAGCAGCTGAGTTTAGTGAGAAAATGGCGGATCATTTTTGTAAATCCTTATTAGGTCATGGCACTAAATTACACTTTATAATATGAGCTTTTATTGAATTTATTTTTGCAAATTTGACTCTGAATGTATTTTTACATTGATAAAGAAAGGTTCTGTGAGGAAAACAATTTGGTTAAAAATTCATTCATCGTTTGATGAATGCCTGATTTCATCGTGTCGTGTCTCTTATGATCTTTTGGAATGGACATTTTGCTATATAATTTGTCATATTTAATACAAAATAAAACTATGAACTTAGGTAAAATCTGCCCTTGTTATCAAAAGCTTTGGTTTCCCTGATGGCACTTTTTTTTTTCATTTTATGGCATAACAAAGACCAAGCTTCAGCCACAGAGATCATCCGCAAACATGTCAAGTACCCATAATGTGTTGTACTGCCCACCTAGCACTGACATTATAAGAAAGGCAGGCCTGAGGCTCAAGGATGTAGAAATCATGCTCTTACCCTCCCCTGTGATGTATTGCATGCCTGTGCAAGATTATTACAATTTCATTGCAGCAATTGGGACAATGAACTGTGATTGTAGTTCATTTAATGTTTGTCGGTAAAATATGTTGTGGAAAGTTAAATCTGTGTAATCTATCATATACAATTAAATAACATAATTAGCAATTCAAGAAAAATGAGGGTGTTGTGTATGGACTAGATGATAGATCTAAGTGCATGCTTTGCAAGTAATAAATGAACATTTGACAGTGTTTAAGTGAAGATTGGTTGTCTTAGCCAGTATGATTTTGGGCAAATGTGTTTATAAATCATAATAATAATGCTAATAATAAAGATTTCACCAAGATCGAGATGTAGATCTAATTCCTAAGCTAGATCAGCTTCAGAACACGGCTAAGGCTATGTGACCTAGATCTAGTCAGTATGTAATCACAGGCATTGTATAGTGGCAGCAGCCTTAAATAGTAATCAGATTGTTGGCTCTTGACTTGAAAAATGCCCTTCTGTATCCTAGTGTGTCATTCTTAAGCAGCTAATGAAAACAATTACAATGTACATGTACATATACCATAAATTCCCTGTCAGTCTTCGATGAAAATGCAAAATCATGAAAATTTGAAAATCTGGCTTTGATTAATTGGTTTAATACATGTAATTCATATTGATAATTTATTAATGACCTCTCTAGACCTTAATGTCACTACATGTGCATGTACTTGTTTGCCACATCTGTTGACTTAGCTGATGATTGGTTGGACAAGGGATGGCTTTTCTGTAAAATTCCTTTTTTGGATTATTATTGGAAGCATATATATGTAGGTAGTCAGTGATAAACTGTATCAGTGCACATCTGTCAGGATATTGAAATAGTGAAATTCTTGTACAGATCCCGCTTATCTTTGACCTGTCTGCAATCTTAAGCTTATCTCACTGCTTCCCTTGATGACACTGCTGTTTGGTAAAAATGGTAACAAATGAGTAGACCTGACTGATTTTGAATCAATCAACTAGATCTAAAAAATGTAAAATGCAAGTGAAAAGAACTTTTGTCTAAAACTAAAAACTGATGTTTTTGATAGGTAGGCCTATAATGGGCAAGATGAAAACATGGTCGTAAAATTTTGACGCGATGTAGTGCCAGTGCTATAAATGCAGTTCCGGTGCCTATAAATGCTGAATGAAACTGCTACCAGGGATGTCAAATTTCCTACTTGAATAGGATTTCCTACTTTTTGACTGTCAGTAATTTCTCTGTTGGCCTCAAATCCGGTGTTATTTACCAGTAACATAGTTCAATTTATGTGTTGCTAAAGAATATTCCAGAAACTTTTCCGACTTTTTCATGCAGACAGATTGACATCCCTGCGCTACTTTTGGGGTTTGATAGTGCTCTTTGAAGGTTAAAAGATGTGAAATAAAAACCTAAAAAAAACGCTGTTTTTCTGTTCAATAATCAGCGATCGCTTCGCAGATTATCTGCCCTTTCCAAAAGAGGGATTTGTGCAAAGGGAGATCATTTTGATCAGACTTTTTCATGTACTTCCCTTTGCCAGACGAAAGATGTGTTGAGCAAACAGTGTAAGAGGAAAAAATCCTTTTACTGCTTTGCCATTCGAACGACTGATTGCCAAAAATTTGATAAAATTATAACAAGAAAATATTTTCTTTACATCAATTTTTTTTCAAATTTTTCATGATGTATGTTTCAAGCAAAGGGAGCAAAAGTGTTTTTTTTTTTTTCCTGTTAACACAGCTTGTTCAATCCCTCTTTTGTCTGATAAAGGGACGTTATAGGACTGAGCACAATGATCTATTATTACATTTAATTTACAAAGTGGATAGTCCAAAAGAATCAACCGTGCTCTGAACAGTCAACGGAAGATAACCAAACAAATACCTATCTCTCATTGAGATTGTACGAGTTAATTCCCATCATCATAAACTGCCCAGTACGTTGCCCTCTCAATGAATTAGTTGCTATGCTAACAATAAGGGAAAAATGTTGATGCGTAATGTTTTATGTTGACAGTACACCATTTTTGTCCTCAATCCAACCAGTGAACAAGATTTCCGGTGTGAATTTACAAAAATGAGAGTGAACAACAGAGACATCACAAATGCTGGAAGCTCATCCATTTCGTTATACTGTGTAATAATAGTTGTAGTAAAGATGTAAGTTTTATTTGGTTGTCTCCCATTGACTGTTGATGGTTATGGGAAGTTAATTCTTAAATGCTGTACAAAAATTGATTAGCCAGTAGGATGCAATGATACTTGTTTCTTTTTTTTTAATATTACATCCCTGTGTATAATTCATTAATTGTATTTTGAGCTGCACTCTTCATTGGTGTTAAGTACTTAATGAATACCAAAACAATTGTTTCATTGTCCTCTTAATTTGTAGAGGTAGGTATTGTCATTGTTATGACGTTTTTTACCAACATTTTTTTCTAGCATATTGCCATTCAATCTACCTTTGATATATGTCAAAAACTTCAGTCTCTACTCACATTTTCTCTATATAGTTTGTTTCTTATTTCATCATTCAACTATCATCACTGAGTATGGTCAGTGAAGCAGTAAGCTAAGGAAGGGGATATAGATCGAAGAAAAGAGAATTTGTTTTTTTCTATATATATTCATTTATCTAGGGAGATCTCTGAATGGAAGGAATTGCACATGAACAGAGTTGGCAGCGATGTTACTGCTAAATCTTTGGATTCTATTCATTTGGAAGAGAGTGAAATGTCACTCATTGTCTGACATGTCATCAATTGAATCAACCTTGTAGCAATAACAATTAGCAGGTAATGCCCCGAACAACTTATGAACATGTATCAATAAAATAATTAAAGCTGGACTTCCATGATGTTTTACCATCTTGTATCCAGACATAGATTTCAATGGTATTCATTGCTGCCAAGGGTTGACTGTCTGGCAATGCTGTATAGTGAACATATCAAATTAGATCTAGCTCTAGAGAGCTTACGATGTGCCACAAATTTTGCTCATAACTAAACCTTCATGTAAACACAATTTAGTGTTTGGCTGTTAGTAGTGAAGCATAGATCTAGATCTGGATCTGTTGAACATCCAACCTGCCTATTTTTCTCTTTATTAACAGTTTATTGATTTGGGTTTTTTATTTTATGTGCTGATTCTAAGATGATCATGGTACATGTCATTGATTGTAAACATTAGATCAACTTAATCAAGCACCAGAAATCATTGCCACTTAGATCAGCACAATAATTAAAAATAAATAGAATTCATAACCATATTGATGCAGCAATGAATAAAATATCAAATGTTTTTTTTTTTCTTTGTTGTTTAAGCTTTTCAGCTCTTGTACACTTATTTTTTTTCAATCTCAGAGGGAAGTTTTGTCACCGCAGCTGCAAAACAGGAGATGTCCAGGAACTTCTGTATACATGTTGTTTCCAAATGTTCCCTCTATGATTATTAAAATGAATTATGTTTGGGTGAGGAATTTTGCTGATATTTTTTTGAGTGTTGATCATCATTATCATCATTGTTATTGTCTTTGGTGCTTCATTTTCCCCACAAAAAGACTTTTGATCAAGGGCTCAATTTTCATACCTTTCCTATTTTTGCATGCTGAAAGTTTGATGATTGTAATTCAGTGATTAACTGAACAATTTTCAAAAACAAATCTTACATCATCGATAATTCTACTTTTGTATTTCTTATACATACATGTACATGAATTTTGCTGTGATCACTTGCGTGATTATATTCATTTCCAGTCCTCGTCATTAAAGATACTACTCTATTTCTGTGTGAGGTATTATTATTATTTCCAGTAGAGGAGAAGGATAGCACATTCATTTATGCAAATGGGGAAGCTCACCCTTTATGCTAAGGTCAGGAATAGTTTAAGGAGAGGCCATCTTGTGATTAACTTTTTAACCGGCTTCAATTAATAGGCAGGCATCAATTTTGATTGAATAAGACAGATATCAAGCAGAAGTAAATGAGCCTAGATACCATAGAAGATGAAGTTTTTGGAAAAAAAAAAATAAAGGAAAACAGAAGTCTGAATACGGTACATACATGTTTTTCAGTATTACTAAATTGGTAAGGACAGTTTTATGTACAGATGAATTACATAAGTAGAGAGGTAACTGGAAAGCTTTGCAGTCAGACCAGACATAATGTAATGAAGCTCAGACTCAAGAGTTGGGAGACCAGAATCCACGGGCTCACAAAGCAAGGACCACCACATATCACCTTTCAGCACATTTGTTCAATGTTGGATTTCATAGGATTCTGAGGCTAAAGAAGAAACTCCCTAAGTATCCTACAGTAAATTATATAGGGGGGAAAAGGGAGGGGAGGGAGGTAGACAAGAAGATGTCATTGGCCTTAATTTTTTGTCCATCTGTTTAGTCTAGCTTAGGAATTTGAATAATTTTGGCAACTCTTTCCAGTCAAACTGAATGTATTTATTGAACAGGTGATCATTGGGGAATTATTATCTTATCTAGTGACGTTTTAATGTATTGTGAAGTTTGTAAGGACTTTAAATAAAAAAAAAAACGAAACAACAATTAAATGCCCGATTCTTGTTTGGCATATTTGCCATAAGTGTAAATGAAATACATGCAAAACGAATTTGATTTATCTTAAAAATCATACATTTCATGTGGTCCAATCATTCTCGAACATTATTTGGACACAATGTGAGAGTGGCCATTGTATATTTTGTACTAATTAGCACAAGAATAATGGCAAATGTAGCTTTAAATGCCATTTTCCCCATTGTCTTAATTTTGTTCTTTGGCTCTTCAATTAACCTTAAAAGCATGACTATGGAAACTGCGGGAATATCAATGTTTTTTATGCTAAGAAATTTCAGTTTACTTTTACAGGTAATACAGTAATAAGATTTTTATTGACATCTTAAACAAAAAAATTTCAGTCATAGTATAATGAACGAATCACCCCCTTGATACTTTTAGGGTTAATCAGTTCTCAAAACAGTGGGGTTAGTTGACATTCTTGAATGATGTGTGATACAGTTCAACCAGTCGCCATCATGTATAGATGTGTTTCTCAGCTTGTTAATCAATTTAACTTCTAATATGATTTTTTTGTGCTATTCCGATCATTCATCTCCATTATTAATCAGATAATTTCTCTCATCACTGTGTTATCATTTAATACTATTGTCGAAATGTAACCTGACCTTCAGGCATTGTATACTGGCGCTATTTGTTTACATGAAAAATAAAACTGAACATGTTACTGTAATTCCAAGTTCGTCTGTTTCTGCTATTCACATGCTCTGTCCCTTCAATCAATCTGTTTTCTCAACATAAAAATGTTGCTGTTTTGTTACCAAAGTAAAATAAATTCTTCAGTGCTATCATGATATTATATGATCCATGGTCATTGCTTATTTGCTGTATTCAACAGTTTGCAAGGTGAAAATAAGGCCAAACTTTAAATGTGGTTTTCTCCTCTTGTGACATTTTTGTTTTATTCCTTCAATGACCATAATTCAGGTTCTAGATAAGGCATGTTCAAAATTCAAATTGAAAAATGTTGAAGAATATCTCCTCGACACTAAAACAAATAAATGAAAGCCAAATTTCTACATGAACCTGTTTTTTTCATCCAGTCTACAGTATTTTGGTGTTTTGGGGGGGGGGGGGGGGGGGGGGGGGGGGGGGGGGGGGGGGGGGGGGGGGGGGGGGGGGGGGGGGGGG
>JBCAUA010033164.1:0-12238 GCA_038406235.1 Peronia verruculata | reverse complement strand
TTGTGGGGGGGGGGGAAGGAGAGAGAATGTGCAGCGTGAGAAATCACTAGCTTTGTTAGAAATAATTTGTCAAGCTAAGTGCATTCAAAATTTAACCACCTATGGCTCAACAACCTTTTTGTACCGTCAACAGCATTTTTTCCATAGTTGTTAAAGCCTGGAGCACTACTCGGCCCAAAGAGAGCTATCCAGCTTGTACATGCACTATGTTATCAACCAGGAAGTCAGCAAGCAGTATATTGTGCATGTATTACATTATGTAGACACACCCAAGGCGTGAAAATGTTTTGGTTGGTGGGCGGATGAGACAGAACTTGACCCAACAGATATCAGTAAGGTGGGGGTAAATGGCTCTGTATGTGTGTGTGTGTGTGTGGGGGGGGGGGGGTCCTAGTATTAAAATGGAGAAAAAATAACATCAAGTGCATAGTAATAAAGCAACTGATATTGATATACATAATATATTTTGCTGCCTAAAGATAGCCTATATTGAAATCGATGGGTGATTACAAGATTCCTTCAGCAGATGTTCATTCAGCACCATGTAAATGAAACAATTTTTTTGTTCTTCTCTTCTAATGATTAAAACAAAAACAACAACAAAACGAGAGTGGCATGCCACTATTACATGCATAGAGGAGACAGAATCCCATACTAAGACCCCCCTCCCCCTTTCCATCTCTGGAAGAAAACTTTCTAACATTGAGCTTAACTGGGATATGGTACTGGTAGTTTGCCTTCTTTAGTAAGTACATTCGGTGATGTTGTTATTAACTTAACGATTGACTGAGACCCTTTCTGCCAAATCAAAATTAAAATGTGTGTCTTCACAGCGTCTCTAAAATGAACCATGCTCTCTAAGACTTTGCAAAGTTAAGATCTATAATTAAGGGCATCTTTTGGGAAAAGTAGGTTTTGTCAATTTTCCATGAGCATGAAACAGATTAGTTTGCTGTCCAATTAATCATTATGATGAAACACATTCATTATCTGAAACAAAATGTGCAGTTTTTGGACTTTTACTCAATCTATTTCAGCAAATTTGTTTCTGAACTACATGTTGGGCTGACATAAAAGAGTTCTCTGAAGGAATAAAAAATTGTCTTAAAAATTCATTCACTGTTTAAAAGTACATTAATTTTCCAGTCACCTCAGTTTGACGAATGCCTGATTTCATCATGTCCCATCTCATATTGTAGGAAAATATCTGAGGGCCATGTGTTGATAGCCATGCAGCCATATTACATTATGTCCAAACTGATATTTGAGCCTGCTGCTACAGCACGTTTCTTCATTATACACCAAATAATTATGAACAACACTAATGAATTACATAAATCAATGAAATACATGTCTAGAACACACTGAATAAGTTATATTAATCAACAGAGTGTAATAGAATATTCAACATCGTAAGTGCATGTAATTAAAATTACATCAAAAAGCAAAAAAAAGTTTAGAACATAGTGAAATGACTGAAAATTTTCAGGCAGGCTTGAGCTTTGGCAGGTCAGGACACTGAGTGAAAGGGGAATGTGCAAGTGAACATAAAGAACTGGGAAAAAAAAGTCCACTACCTATAAATTTGTGATTCAGATTTCAGGACCATCATAATAGTTTCATCAAAATGAGTAAGCTGAGTTTGTTATTGTACAAACCATCCTTGACTTTTAATACTTACATTAATATAATTTCCAGAAAGACTATTTCTGTTAGGCATTTCTGTTGTTTTAGAACACATGTAGCCACTTAATTCTAGAACAAGCCCCATTTGATAAGCAGGAATTTTGTTGGTAAATTTTAGTTTTTTTAAAAATTAGTTTAATTGGGGCAGAATTCAAAAAGCAAGGCTCTTGTAATATCAGTTTAATCATAACTTTATCAATCGTAATCATTCTATTTTTTTTTTCTTTGTAAACTGAACTCTCACTCTCTGCCACATTTCATATTTGGATAGAATCAAGTAGATGTGTTTAACATGCCCAACTGCTCAGTGACATGAAATAAGCCTGTCCCAGTGTATGCAGGAACTGAAAGTTATCAAATGACATGAACTTTCAAGAGCATTAAAATCAAAGTAAACTTTCCTTGTTAATTTTATGTTTAGTCATGAAAATAATTTAGGAGCCACTGAAACTATGTGAGGTCCCAAATGTAATGTAACCCACAAACAACTATATGAAACTTGAACAAAAGCATTCTGCATTCATGTAACTAATGCATTCCTGATCCTGATAAGCAATTACCAAAGCAAAAAAGCAAAAAAAAAAAGAGAGAGAGAGAGAGAGAGAGAGAGAGAAAGAGAGAGAGAGAAATATATATTAATCCAAATGTCAACACACGAACTTAGCATGAAAGGATTTGAAGTCAGACAGCATCGCTCAATGTCATCAAAACTAGTGCCTGATACAATGTAACTATGAAATGAGTGGGGGAAAAACATTTATAATTTCAGTCTATAGCGCAATGTGGTGAGGAAAATGCAAAATATGAAGAATCTGTTGTTGACATTTGTTGTTGAACAAAGAGCTACTCACTATAATTGTCCAATATTTCCATTTCTCGTTTTCTGTGTGCAGCATTTAAATGTTCGTACAAATCTGTTACTTTGTAGCCTCGACAACCCAGGTCCCACAGCAATGCCTGGGTAGGACTGCCATTTGTTTCGTGCTGCTTCAGCGCTAACTCTTGGATGCGATGGAAGGTGAAACCAGCCTCTGCAGCTGAGATCATATGAAATATGTAATTAGTATGCTTTGTTGTATTGTGGCACACGAGAATAATCAATTTCATAGCAAATCAAATAATCACTTACAAGTAATAAATCTATTCAGCATAGTTATAAGGAAAAATAGGAACATCCAATAATTACACCATATTTATAACCTATAACAATATGTTTCCACTTCAAATGAATGTTGTTATTATAATGTTCTTTTCACTCAACATAAAAATTAAATGCTGGCAGACCAAACTGATGGCCAAGTTCAAACACACAAACAAAAATGCATTTATACCTCTATAAACCATGGATGGCAGTTCAAAACAATGTCTTTTTCTTTGTTTAATACTGTGATCATGAATAGTTGTACGTTAGGTATGTGAAAGGAATCTGTTCTTATGCCACAATTTTATTCTAAGAATATGTACATTATTAACAAGTCATAACATATACTTGTACTCCTGACGACGAGTGAAATGGCAAGCACTGGCCCACATCCTAGAACACAGATTTGTTAAAGCAAGCATTACGTAATAACTTATCAAATAAGGATGAAATTGAACTTAATCATGAATGTAAATCCACATGTTCTTCTTTCCTGAACCTAATAAATAAAAGATGCATAAATAATATTTTTTTTCTCTGCCAACCAGAGGCTAGTTTATTTATACAACATCTCCGTGAAACGCTACCATGAAACACTGCTTAGCTCTACTGAAAACTTTGTGTATAAGCTAAGTAAAGGTAGCAATCAACAATAAGAAAATTAACATCTGCTTGTCTCCCTTGTCACCCAAGCAGAGGCTGTCAAACGTGATAGTGCTGAGCCAAAATTGTGACGATAACCTCTGTACCCCATGTCATGCACAGTTAGTGATCTAGATTCTTCTCCATGCCTAAGACCATATCGTCTGACAAGCAGTCAGTGATGTGACTGCATCACTCTTGCTCACAACTGACAGTTATTAATCTGGATTTGATATCTTGTGTTCTCTGCCTCCATTTGTCCTTAATGACAACAATTTAGTAAATGTAATGGATGCATGAGGCCACAATGAACTCATTAACTCTTACTTACAGATGAGAAGAGCCTTTCCAAAGTTAAGTAACATACATGTATTGTAAGTCTATATAGCAATATGGAAGGCCAGTTGTGGGTTATGAACTGATACAACACTACTAGCCATTAAAAAAAAAAAAGAGCACTTGTTGGTTCAGGTAGAAGTATGTACAGGGTGGCATACAATAAGAGAATAAACAAAAATAACGATGAATATTTTGAGAGAATTTTTTTTTTTTTTTTCCTTGTTCAGGTGAGTTGCTGAGCAGACCTGTAACTCTTATCTGATACCAAGATGGACTACTGCAAGCAATTTTAGGTGGAAGGGAAGACGAAGTTTGTGGAACTGTATTTTGCAAAAAGTCTCCGACTCTTGTTCAGTGACAACTCCGATGTGAAAACCCTGGGAAGAAAATTCCTCACCACTTGTGGGATGACTGCTCCAACTGATTCCTGACACCTTGAATACGAGTTAGTGGCCTCACTGTAGACCTTAGGCCACTATGGCCTTTGTTGTTGTTAACCACCCTTCCAGTGTTTCTAGACATTTCTATCAAAATCAAAATGAAGGTACACAGTCTACCCTAAAATGCTCACTGTAGTCTTTCTTGGTATCAGATGAAAGTTACAGGCATGCTCTGCAAATCACCTGCTGAAAAGAAACAAGAATTTTTCTCTAGGGTAGTTTGGGCACTTCAACCGATTCAGTTCGTACGATTCTACATTTCTATGAAGGTGCTCATGCGAGATAACCTGCATCCAGTATGTAAAGGAACCATTCTAGTTTTCGAACACTATGTTCTTTACGGTGACACTTTACATTTCATGTTCCATTCGCAGATTTTGTGACCTATGTGTGGTTGGTGCAATTATGACTGGGGCTGGGGCAAATTCGACCAATGCACGGTTCAATTTCTACCGGCACTTTCAGAAGCTCTCTCAAGACCTCTGGCAATTATGACCGATTCAGAGGCTGCTTCGACCTTTTTCCTATATTACTTTAAAAGGCTAGATGTAAATTAAAGCTCCTGCCCACCATTTTTGGAGGGGGGGGGGGGGCAAACTGGCTTGTTCAAAGCATCGAACGAAGAGATTTTCACTGCAGGGCCTTTTTTGCATTTTTGGCTAACGTCCGTGCATAAGAGTGGCTCCTAAGTCTAAACCTAATTTAAACAATAGTATACTAACTCTAAACTACAGTACATGACAAATCTGCCTCAAGCTTGGTCGAAATTGGCCCGAACTATTGGTTGAAATTGACCCAAACTGTCGGTCAAATAAGAACCAATAGGGCAATTCCGACCCGGTCCAGAAAATAACATGAAATAAATATAACGATGCACTATTTTAATCAGTTTATGCATCCAGATCAGAAATAATATGATAAAATTTATGATTACTGCCACATTTGGGGTCAAGAGGCAAGACAAACACAAAAATGCAGTCTAATAACTTCACTTCTCAACGAACGATTTCAGACAAAAAGAGAAATGCTGAACAATTTCAATAGTCAGTGCTTGGAACCTGTGGGGATTAAAAATAAACGGTAGAATAATGCAACTACTAAGAAATCTGTATTAAGTGTGAAATCAGATAGCTAATGATATCAATGCTGTAAAAATACGGTCAACAGGGACCTAACAATTGTTGTATTTTGCGTGTATTCGTGTCGGATGAAGTTGCCCCGTCCGTGGTCGTATTTGCCCCAACCTACCCTAAAATGGATCTAGATCTAGAATCTAGGCCTATGTATCTTTATTTTTGGTTCTCTTTTTGTGCGCCATTCTAGTCTTGTGGAACCGGTATGAACACTGTCTCCCCCCCCCCCCCCTCCCCCCGGAGTTAGATCTAGATCTAGATCTACATCTAGATCTAGATATCATCTACATCTAGATCTACGTAGATTCTCAGTCTGCTCACATTCGGGTCATTCGCCAGATGTGAGAATTTAACGTCCTGTGTTAGCCTTGTCATATGTGATCAAAATATGCTGCTTTTGGAATGTAATTCATTGCAGTTTGCTCAAACTCAAGGACTCATTCTGTCACTGTTCTTTGATGCATTAACAATAGGCTACGGAAATGAACTGCTAGGGACTGTCATCCACAGTGATCACACGAATCCGTGATGAACACGGATGTAGACCAGATCTAGTTTGTAATGACGAACAACTATCTTGATCAAAATGTTTCGACATTAACCGTAGAGGGGAGACATAATATCACTTACCTACGTCCTCCCATCCTTTGTTGGTGTCCAGGAAACGCATCAGCTCCCGAGTAACTGAATATGGAAGCCCACAAAGTGAAGTGTTTGCCCTGTCGTCGGCCGCCATGCTTGTAGACAGTTCGCTGAGGCTAAATAAAAACAGGAAGAGAAACATGAGTGGCTGATCTTTCCGTGACGTAGCTCATGAATAATAACAAGAAAATACTTCCGGGAAAGGGATGTTGATGATTGGCTTGTCGTTCTTTCATTCTCTCCATTGGTTGGCCCCTCTTTCTCTCACTCTTTCTCTCTCTCTCTCTCTCTCTCTCTCTATCTCTCTCTCATGCTCTCATTGGCATCCCCTCCCACGAATTCTTGCTAACAGCAGCTGCTGTCAGTGAGTGTTAGCTGTTGCCCTCGAATAACTATTACATTAGATTCGCAAACAGAATATTTAAAGATAGGGTGCAGGTTGTAGATATTTCTGGACACTGTAACACTACTAAAATATAATAATATGTGTTTTAATTAGGTCATGGAATGATGATTCAAGCAGTACCCTATTCATATTAATCTAATTCATGTAGGAAGGTAATGTCTGTAGGCATGTCATTAGCATAAAACGTTAGGCTGTAAAATGTGTCAGTCTGACAGGCTTGCACCAAGTGATATATTGATAATAAATGCATTATACACGATCTGCTGAAATATTGGGCTGTATTATTGTAAAACATTGGCCTTGTTAGTAAAATCTAGGACCCATCTTTATTTACGGGGCTGTCCCTATTAATAATAAAAATGCATTTCAGACGATCAACATAAGTTGTATTCCATTGATCCAATAAATGCACTGTTTGTTCGGGGGGCCTGTCTTTTGATGAAGGATTGCTAGTTTTACAAGCAAAGACACCAAGCTTAGAATAGTTGTTCTAGTATCTTTGTTATCAGTGAAAGGTGGTAGTGGACAAACAGCATACAAATTCATCGGACCTTCTGTGATGCCACGCAACATCACGAATGCTAGAAACAAAACTGGGAACAGAACAGCGGTAATAAACATCAACACTTACTTGCACTTGCTTCGTTTCTCGTATGATTTTTCCTTGATTTGGCACGACAAATCATTTTCTGCCTGATCTGTTTTGTCGTCACTGTCGTACTCCTCACTGTTGTCATCGCTATAGTCATCATCGTCATCATCATAAGCGAGTTTTTTAGCCGTTGTTTTCTGCATTGTTTGTGTTGTATCTACCAACATTGCTCTTGATATTTATCTCTATACATTCACTGAATCCTGCTTTGTTTCTAATGCCCAATGCTGTGTCAAACTTGCCAACAGTTCTTTAAGACAAACTGTTTAACAAACCACTGCAGACACAAACACATACACTGCAGAGAAATAAAAGACAGAAGATAGTCAATTAGATACCCAGTAAAAGAAACTCTGTCATGTCTAAATGATATTAGCCCAATTTCTAGTGTAGGGCTAATAATGTTTTTAACAAATGCAATGAAAAAAACTAGGTTGAAAATATTCTCCGTGTACCTGTTATAAAAAGAAAATCACATTTGGATAAATTAACTTTGAAATACAACGAGAGCGAATGACAGTCATGCCCAATCGTGCTTGTACCAAGAGACAACTTGCCCTTTTATTCCAACGAATATGATCCGAATTAAATGATTTAACACCTAGCTGCGTGCATGTCCGGTGAAAATAGCACCAGCCTTTGGTATTCTCAGTGCTAACACAATAGATATGTCTCGTGGCCAGTCGAAATGAGACGTAAGTCGTTGGGCTGGAACCGAGAAATCGGGCTTTGAAATCATTCAAAAGTGCATTCATTTCTGAACAAGACAATGTCGGTCTTACCATACCCTTTATGTATAAATATTTCTGCATTAAAATCGAGTTTTTGTGAGATAGGTATATTGCTTTATGCGTTCAGCGGCTCATTTAAACTCGATTTTCTTGGAATTTCGGTCATGGCCTTGTCTTTTCGAACTGCAGTATCGCTGGCCAGAAGAAAGCTAGCTCAAAACTTTTTCACTACCTGAAAGCCTATACAATAAGCTAACACATGATACCAAAATCCCCATAGTCTCATTTTGACTGGCTGCGAGAATTGTGGAAAAGCTCAAAGGTACGCTCATCAAATCGAGCGGCTCAAGGAATAATAGCAGGGCCTTTGTATACAGCCTTAAACGCGCGCGGGGGAGGGGGGGGGGCGGGTCTTGGAAATGGAGTTTTATGGTTTTATGATCAAAATATCAAAATCGTGTTTTTCATATTTTTAGACGCTTTGATATGAGAAAAATACCTGTTGGAGCCAGAAACGTCTACCTCATGCTCCAGAACTCTACCAGCGCGGCACCACTAAAAGATTATGTAGAAGAATTATGAAATTTCAATTGCAATTTTCTCAAAATGTACGTTTTCTTCACCCTTTTCCCTCAGGCTTTTTTTTTTTTTTTTTTAAATTTCTGAACCAATTGACTTCAAAATTTCAATATACGTTCTACAAGTTTCATGCATTCCTTTTCCTATATTCTGTTCATATTTTTTAAGGAAAATTGGATATTTAGTCGAAAATTGAGAAAAATATACAATCTGTTAGCCCAACATATTTCAAAAACTCATAACAAAAATTGTATGGCATATAACTACAATCGAAATGCAAATGCATGCTGTTTTATACATACAACTATTCTCTCACTGTGCCAAATTTCAAATGATTTTAATGAACACTCTAGGAACCTTAGATTTGTTAAAATAGCTATTTTTAAAGACGCCAAATCCAAGATCGCGGCGTTGCCATGGCAACCGGATACAATTTTCTCCCCCATATTTTCCCTTTAATTTGATCGTGCTGATCCGAATTTGAAGCTTAAAATGTCCTAGGTTCAACCATTTAAAAAAAAAAAAAAAATCACTCCGAGGACCCCCCTCCTCTTTCCTTTAACATCGTAACCTAAGATTTGGACTCTGGCAGCTTTCAGTGCGTATTGTATTTGATCAGAATAAACTACATCAATGTGAGTTTGTTTTTTTTTCTTTAGATTTTGAATTTATCTGGAACAGTGTTATGCTTTGTAACATGATTTTAGTTTCTCAGGAAAATACCTCGGTAGCCTACTACTACAGCATATTAATTTCCAATGTCGAAAACAAAAAAACAAAAAAACAAAAAACAAATATATATATATATACATGTATATCTGTACTAGTATCACCAGCTTTTATGTACTCTGTGCAATAAAAGATAAATGAATGAATAAGTAAGTAAGTAAATAAATATGTACATAAATAACTAAATAAATAAATGAATGAATGAACTCTCTAGTTATACAATAAGCCTGCACAGTGGGTCACAGCAGAGTTCGAGTATAATTACAATGTTTACCTAATGGATTCACAACAAATGTACTAACACTCAGAGATGTATCATCCACTAGATTAATCACCTTTCTTTTCGTCCTATCTCGACTGATCTGATACACATGAATGAGGTTTGCGTGTGCCATGCGGTATTTATGCTCGGCCCAACAAAAGATGATGGAACTCCCCAAAGGAGAAGAAGGCCTGCGCAGTCGGTGTACGGACCTTGAAACAGGATCCGTATCTGTATCAGGAAAGACATGAAGACTGAAAACAGCCCACTGACACATCCTAGTGTTTACTTCCGTCCGCACTGACAATTGCTTTTGGGTCAAAACGCTGACTACATTTTGATTAGGGATATATTCCCCTTAGACAAACCCAGCAAAGAAATAACTGCATGCATAAAATATAATTATTACCGTGTGACTGCACTTCTGTAATCACTCCCAATGCTACACCTCCTAATGGTAATTCTGGCACCACTAATACGTGTAGGCCACTTCCACTGCTACTTCCAGTAGGCCTATTGTTGATACCAGCAGTACTACTAATTTATTAGTACGGCTTTGACTGATATTACAGATACATATTGTATTACCATTACTGTCATATTTATCACTAATACAAGCAACATTCAATGATTAGGCCTAGTCCTACCTCTATTTCAACAGCTACCTCTTCGATTTTCGCCACTATAGAACAGTGACAGTTCTTACTGATTGTATACTGGTGTCTCAGCAGTTATTGCTGTTATTCTAGGTATTAGCAACACCCACAAGCATACCATTTACAATATCTTTGATCCTCATTGGTCTGACCACAGTCACTTCTCTCTCTCTCTCTTTCTCTCTTTCCTGGTTACGAATTTACCTTCTCTTACCATCCCAGTTTCTGAAAAAAAAAGTCTCTCTATTTCTTACCTCTCTCTCTCTCTCTCTCTCTCCCTCCCTTTTCTTTCTCTCTTTCTGGTGAGCCACTTTCATGTGCCGTAAATCTTTCTATCACTTCCAAAAATGTCTCGACTCACGTCTGTCCACCTATTCTTATTTCGCTGACACCCCCTCTTTCAAACACATTGTCCATAAGATCCTTACTAGAATAATAATAAAGTTACATTACCATACAGATGACGATCATATTTATATTATTACACATTTACAACATACCGCCCTAATACTTTATAGCTTCATATTCTTACCTAGCACCTGCCTTAATCTATAGTTCTCCCCTTTAAGTGCAATTCTGTCAGTGGCTATAATCATTACGTAGGCCTATCAGTACCAGCTAGCAAATTTATTTTTATGGTGGTTATGGTGTGTGTGTGTGTGTGGGGGGGGGGGGTTGTCCTCTTGCGATCAGGCGGTGAAACAACTAGCACACCTAAGAACTAGGCCCATATTGATATTGTCTTCTAGCTGCAGTTCAACAGTTTTTGTTTTGTTTTGTTTTGTTTTCAAGCTTATCGATTTCGCTCTGTAGCTCCTAGTGAACAGTCAACAAATGGAGTGAGTGACTGGGTATTTTTAACTTCTAAAAATGAAGTTGTACTAACAGTATTTTTTTTTATATGTTTGTTTGTTTCTATGAAATTATCGTAACACGCATAACAAAATCAAATCGCATATGCCAAAACTGGAGCACCATTTTCTATTATAACAGCCAACAAACAGCATGAACTGGTTATGACAGATAACAAAAATACATGTATCTATCTCCCAATGTCAACTATTCACCAAGAATTGGAAATGTTATAAAATTCATTCTAAAACTTAGTTAAAACAACAACAACAAAAAGACAAACAAAGAATTAAAGGAAGAAAAAAAGAAAAGCTCTGACTTAGGTAACTCTCTACCAAAGGGTAATCATCTGCCCGAGTGACCTACTGCACCATTGTGTCTAAGTACATTGTGTAATGTATTCGGACCTAGATGTCAGCATAGACATCCTCAGTCAAGAAGACGACAGACGTCATCGCGTCAGATCACACAGCCTGCCAACTTTGTTGTACTCCGTCACACCACTCGACACAGCTCATTCTGACGGAGTAGGTTGTGGCCAACGACTGACGTAAGCCTAAGGTCGAATACATACTGGTCCGTCCGATTAGCAGCCACCAAAAGGTAGGCTGCTGTCGAAGGAAAACACAAATAAAATGAATCCGGCAGACTGTCGCCTTCGTCTGTGTTAGGCACAGCTGAATTAAAAAAAAAAAATAATAATAATAATAAAATAAAAACACCACGTTATAGGCAATAAATCGCAAAATCCTCCCACCTGCAACCTATTTTTTGGTCGCTGATATGAAATCTATCATCAAAAATTAGGTTTGACAAAGAGAAAAAGGGTTTAATTTTCAATAGCACGCCCCGCCTGGGCCATTTTAAGACAGGTCAGTAAAGTTCGTCCAACAAATCGAAGAAAATGGAGCATGTCGTACTTAAATCCGACTTAGCTTTACCAGTCTACGACAGTCTGAGGTGACTGTAATTACACACTCCGTTTTGTCTATACATGTATTTTCTTTCATGCACCACTTCAGTCCGTGACTTTGTCGCCGATTTCTGTCGGATTGTCGGACCAGTATATTTTCGGCCTAACGGGATCAGACAGGAGGTTAGATTGGTGACAGTGACGGTCAACCTTAAAAAGAGACATGTTCTATAGTCTATGACACAGTTGTCGAGTATGTAATACCTGTACATGTACTTTACTTACGGATTTGATGCAAAGGTGTCCTCAAAAACAAAGAGTATATTTCCAATTACCATCGATTTTGACGCAGAGCTTCGAAAACACACACAGACACACACACACACACACACACACACACACACACACACACACACACACACACACACACACACA
>JBCAUA010033153.1:0-12239 GCA_038406235.1 Peronia verruculata | reverse complement strand
TTTGCAGGCCGTCTCCTTCAGCCAGTACTGCGATAAAGAAAAAGAGAGGGTGAAAAAACAAAAATGCTCAATGATATTACATGGTTTTTCACAGCACTAAGAAACGATAAATAGACAAGGTTGTAGAAATTATCTCGCTAAAGGAAATGAGAACAAAGGAAATATTTGGGCTGGTATTTTGTAGATGTCATCCAGCTATTCCCTGCACTGCATACCCCACATGTCACAGAAACTTATCTGTACTGTTCAAAGTCTTGTGTACTCATGGTGATAAAAATATCCACAAATTTATCACAGGTTTTGAAAATCTCTGTTCACTAGAAAGCTACAAACGTATAAGAAGATCGGTAGAAAGTACAACAATTGTTCATATTATTATATACTACTATGTAGACCCCGCCATCATTTTGTCACCTTACAGGAGATAGCAAGCGGGTTCCATCAACATCTTAGTTACTATGCAAATTATTAGATGAGCCACTCCAGGATGTTGGGTGGGACAGGGGAGATAAACGTGTTTTATTTTGGATATTAGCTTGAGTTTGGCATTATGTCTCCTTATTTGAGTGAGATGTCGAAAAGAAATCTGTTTCGTACAATGCACACAAACAATGGATGGTAATAACAACGTGAATACATCGCTCATTAAGACCTAACATTCCCTTCTTATACATCTTTAGTAACTGCGTTCTAAACTGTATGATTGTATGTTTTCTGTTCTGATTTAAGATCAGGTTGTTCTGATTTAAGATCAGGTTACAGAGAGACAGACAAACAGGTAGGAAAACAGCCGATGACACATACAGGCAGACAGAAAGACAGAAAGTCAGGCAGGCTGATAAACAAACAGACCGCAAAGCAGACAAGAGACAGGCCAACAGACATACAAAAAAAAAAAAATAAAAATAGTCAGACAGACTGATAGATAGGCAGACAGTCAAATAGGCAGAAAAACCGACAGAAAGACTGGGTACACAGACAGACAAGACAGGCAGGAAGGTTGGAAACCAGGCAGAAAAATATGAAATGGACAGCAGGCATAGAGACAGGTGGACAGACACATAGACAGATACACAGAAACACAGACAGACAGACAAACTGACAGTCGAGCGGACACAGCAGACATGGACAGCTACCACCAGACAAAATGACCACTGTGACGTAAGCGGTCATTCTGACTCTGAGTCAACCTGGGCCACCTGGTATCTCCAACTCATCATTGACTGGCTGGCACTGAGAACAATAGTCTCATCAAGTGACTGACAGACAGACAGACAGACGCATGAGACAGGCAAGGGAGAGACAGAGAAAAAAACATACAAAAAGAAAAAAAGTTAGACGGAGAGACAGGCAGAGAAGGATGGCAGGAAGATAGGCAGATAGAGATAGACTGACAGACAGACAGACAATTTCATATTCCCAAATCTTCTTTTCATATAACAAACTTTTAGATAAGTTTTCCAGTAATTTTAGATGATTTTCAGTAACCTGGAGCAGATTTTTCTTTTCTTTCTAAAAATAGAGATAGCAGCCAGCATTGGGATTAAATGTTGACACATGCCTGTTTCCAATAACGGAGAACTGAAAGAAAAATGACACGTCTGTATTCCCCATAGATAGAAAGTAACAACTGCATTAACATAATACGCCCTGTGATGATGTTACGAGACAGATGTGGTTTAGGACTAATTTGCCCGACACTGTGTCTTTCAGTTTTTGTTAGTTTTGTTTCCTTTTGAGACACAGCGATCGGTGCAGAAATAACGACAGTATAGAGATCAGATCACACTGCTTATCTGTAAGTCTGACGTTACTCTTGATAGAAGAAAGAGTAAGGAGAAAATTTGCATTTTTATCAATTCCATTCTCAACTTAGACAAATGTATTAAATTAGACAACGCCGCTAAATGACACGTAACACATTATGCTATAAACCAACGAAAATCAAGATGCTCAATAAATCTAACAAGATGCTAAATAAATAAACTCATCAGCTATAAACAAACAAGGAAAAATATCAGGATGCAATAATTTTATTTCACAGTTTGGAACAATCGATAAACACTCACCCTGAACGTCAGACAAAGTTTTCCAATGTATTCTACAAATTTTGTAAATGGCTTTTAAGACGAAAACATACTTATAATTTCCGGGCCAGTGTCAGTTATTGTCCATATGTGTAAAACTATGATATTCATAAAAACAACAGCCAACATGAGTTTAGCAAATGTCCAATAGAGATTTATGTTTGAATTAATCTTGTAATGATGAGAGAACCAAGAAACACAGAAACATGCAGTTTTCATTAAAATTTATGAGCAGATTTTAGAGATTTGTAACGTCTTTTTTATTCTGTCGGAGATATTCTTAAGCTCAGAGAGTTAAACTTGGATATAGTTCACATTCAACGTCTCCACCGCCCTAAAGCTGAGATATGTAAATGTTTTCTGAACAAATAAATTTTACCAGACAATATGGAATTAAAAGCAATGTTATATTGCTTTTTATGTGTAATTGTGCGTATGTGTGATATGCAAGTGAATGTATGAGCAACAACATATTTAACATTATGCATAATGTTTACGATTTGTGATGATTTTAAACCAGCTCGTCTTACATTGTATAAAAAATGTCTACCTTTGTGGAAAAAATCAAAACTACCTTATCTTGACTTATCTTATATTGGGTGGTGATATATATACGTCCAGGTTTAAAGAAGAAACAAAGCGTTGAATCTGATAATGAAACTGGTAGAGAATTATATGGGAAGCGACACGATGAAATCAAGCGCTCGTCAAACTGAGGCAACCAGAGAAATCACGAGTTTTTCAACAGTCAATGCATATTTTACGCATTTTTTTTTCCGCCAAACCCTTCTATATCCATCTAAAAATGCACTTCAGAGTTAAATTTGCTGACATAGATAGTAAAATAGTGGCATGGCCTTAGAAGGGTGTCAAGAAGATTTTACAAAAGAGATCGGCCATTTTCTCAATAATTTCAGGTGCAGCAATAGGTCACCCCCCATCGTCTTTAATTATTAATATCTTAACTTCCACTTAAGGTAAAACAATCATTTTTTTACACACTGAGAGGGAAATTAATAATCGTCAGGGTGATATCAATAAGTCCATATGCTCAAAATATGACGAAAGTCTGATTTGATCGTGTCGTATCTCATATAAGAAAAGATCATATATACAAATATACAAAGGTACACGATATTTGAATAACAATTCCTATGAAAAAAGGGAAATCTTTTAGTAGAAATGAAGATTTCAATATGACGAGGGGGGCCCGGGTTTAAAAGTACGTTCTACGCTCCCACCTGCAGGCGGTGTAAGCCCCAACATCGGTGGGGTGTCTCTCATGGAGTGCCATCCTCGACAATCTAGGGGGAAACATCTCTTCTCTCTCTCTCTCTGTCCTTGCTCCTGTCTTCTGTCCCGCTTTCTTTCTTCTCTTCTTCTTGACGTGCAAACGTATCTGATCGTGTTTGACACAATATAGCCGTAATCATGTTGATGTGTCGTTAAACCCCAACACAAACAAATATCTCCATACCTCTACTTATTTCCACGGCTCCATTTGTACATCCATCTAGGAGAAGGCGGATAAAAACAAAAACCTTAAACATAATATTATAAACAATAAAAGCCTTGAGCTCTTACATTTTACATTTTAACTTACATTTTAAAAATGTTGCTCCCCAGGAAATGTAACTTTGTGGGTGAGTGTCTGCAAACCTGCAACAACTGCCCAGGCCTGACGTGTCAGCAACAACAGCTGAGATAGCCCTGGTAAGCAGGACTGAAAAGTTTGAAAATGCCTGATTTTGACCAGTCAGTCTTCATGCCCCTAAAATATTAAAGCGTCTCTTTCTTGCTATTTACAGAAAGAAATTGGTATAAAAAAATATAACGCTTGAAATGTATCTGACTGGATATTTTTGTACTAATATGTAATAATGTATTTAAATCACAGCAGCATATTGTATTTGAAAGGACTGAAAACGTGAGTCCAACATGCAGCAGCTACATCAATAATTGCAGTCTTGTTTGAAATCCACTAAATCTTCATCTCTGGCTCCATCCATTTCGAGATTTCCTCACTTGTCAATTGTATTTTCATGCTTTTTTTTTTTTTGTATGATAAAACAAGAATTTATGATGGAAATGAATGACATTTCAGATAACACAATCAGGCGCTCGTCCATGAACATGTGTTATGACTATGTTTTAGTAGAATCTATCATGAATTGTGCATAACTTGAATTACAAAGCACACACCAAATACTGAAAAAAAAAAAATCGCTTACTTATAGTAGTATAATTGTGAAATGGTAAAATTACATTCTGAAACAAACATAAAAGTCTATATAATATTCAAATGATCAAAAATTGTTCCATAAAAAAAGAATGAGAGAATGAAAGAAAGTGGCTGCCGTCAATTCACAGAAAATAGCACCACATAAGCAATTGGGGAAAAAGATATGTAAAAACTAAATCGACAGCAAGGTAAATAAGTCACAGTCCTGACACACTGAGGCTTCCCTTCATGACTGGTGACCACTTGATGGTTTGTCTGTCAGTTCAGAGACACAAAGGTCAACCCATGTGGCTGCATGATATAGAGTCAAATTGCCTTCATCATCCCCTGATGTCCAATGGCTGCCTGATATAGAGTCAAACTGCTTGTGTATGAAGCGTTCACCATCCCCTGATGTCCAATGGGTGCATGATATAGAGTCAAACTGCTTGTGTATGAAGCCTTCACCATCTCCTGATGTCCAATGGGTGCATGATATAGAGTCAAACTGCTTGTGTATGGTGCCTTCACCATCCCCTAATGTCTCAGGCCTGGAGATTTTGGATACTCTCAGTTGTCATAGATGCCCTGTCCGTTCACCACGCAAACCACTCGGACCATCTGGCATAAAAAAAAAATAGAAAAGAAAATAGATTTATCAATCCAAGAAATATAAGTTTTCCGACATAGGCCTCTGTAAAATTCATTACCAGATAAAATTTCTGAACAGAGAAAATTCAGTATAATTTAGATCAGCCAGAGACTTTATGAGTGCTTACTCTTATGTTGAGTCTCTCTCCGCTGATTTTGGTGTGTGCTGTGATTGTTTGCCCATTTTCTTGGCGATTTTTTTCCTTACTATGATTACCAGTTTATGATCACATACCACTAGGAGAAATCGCTTTAACCAGTCCTTTACTTCCCTTTGCCAGACAGATGCAAACGGTGTTTAACAAGCACAATAAAGAAGAATACTAACAACGAGAAGGATAATCATAATGAAGGAGTCTTTGATTAAAACAGCCTACCAGATTACTGTATTTTGAACACAAAAAAAAAAAGGCCCCACTACAATGAAATAAGTAAATGGCAACTGCTGTTGTAATTTGATTAAAAATTATATTTTTGATGACAAAATCTCCCCTCCTCAACTAGTTTTTGTTTATTCCTCTTTGTTTCGTTAAACAATGATGATGCCGGTGAATGAAAAAAAAATCAATGCTGTTTTGAACAGAAACTTTAATATAATGGTAGAAAAGACTGAAAACAATAAGATAAAATTTTAATGTGCGTTAATTTCACGGTACTTGATGATGTTGACAAATTTTTGGATTTAATCTTCAAAATCAACCACATAGTACTTAAAAGTTGATGAAAAAGGCAATTTGAAAATCTCGATGTATAACATTATGCTCTTGGAAATATGTGGGGAACACTGTCAGTTTACACATTATAGCTAAGTCAAAACACGGGGTATGGGGTGGGCATGGAACAGGAGACTTATAGACATTCACACATAGCCGTGAAAACTCATTTACATGCCTGTGTCCACTTATAAATTCATTGAGGCATTACTCCATGAATTTATCCGAACATCTATCTATTCATTCATTCTTTCATTCACTCATTCATTCATTTATTCATCCATTCATTCATTTATTCATACCGAGAGTATTAGATACAACATCGTCTCGATATCTGCTAAAGATTTATTTCTTAACAGTAAACAACTATAAAAAATATAGAATAATTCTTCATAATGCACATATATTGCAAACAACATAACAACAACAAATAATAAAGGCCAACAATAACAAGTAAATAATCAACCAAGAAACGTAGATAACAACATACAAGACAAAGAAGCCATAGCTTTCAACTTACGCACGAAGTAACTTGTGCAAGAGATCTTTCAATTTTTTCTCTTCCCCACCGCCAGCATCCTGCAATAAGACGAGAAATACATACATGTATAAAATAATGACTTCACAATAACAACATGAACGCACTAACCAAAGCAAATGCGAGTGTCACGAACGTTCTGGGTGTTGATTTTGAATGGGTGTCAGTCGTGACGTTGTACGAGTAAGTGGTAATAAAGCAGTGTATACATGTGTGACGCACACAATGTTGATGAAATAACGACAGGAATCTCCAATGTCGAAATAATACAGAATTTATTGCAGGTGCTTGATAATAATACACCCTTCAGAGCAGCTGTCTAATTCCGATTCTACTATCACTCCTCTTTTTAACTGCCCTCTGTACGAGGTCTTACATTTATAATATATATAGATGCTAGCCCGTCTAGGACCATCTCTTTCTCTCACTGGAATTTTCCACAAGCCTCTAGTCACTGCTACAGCATTCTCTCTGAGCCACATCCGGTACAAACAAAAATGAAATCGTGACGTAATTTACATTATGACGCAAAACGCACACACCTGATCTACACCATTCTGCACAAAATTCGTAGAGAGTATCTAACACACGTTCGATGACGCAATATCTCCATGGGCCAGCTTATGTACAAACACTTGCATAGGCTCAGTGTATACAATCGTGATCTGTTTAATCGTTTATACGCACCACACACGTACCCAACATAATAATAATATATTTAACCATGATTCGTTACAGCGAGAATGACAGTCTCTGTCATAAAGGGCCTATCTGTGGATGGCTCAAAGCACTTCTGTCAACACAAAAAGGCACCCAAGAAAGGGGGGGGGGCAACCATTTCCCCGCATTGTTACAAGAAGTCAGAGTTTCTGAAAGTGTTCCCAAACGAAACACACCTGGATGTCTCCAGGGACCGTCAGAAATGATAGGTAACAATGAAGGGAAAAGCTGCGCACTTTACTGTATGTACATCTATCTACTACTGTGTACATCAACTTCTCCTGTCCTAACTTGAGGTGTTGAGTCAGGGCGCTTCTCCACCTAAAGACTCTGTGGACTCAGTGCCAATATCACCAGCATTCATATTCTGCTTGGCGACATCTTTGCCACACCGCTTAGGGCGGTATGTGTTTCTACTCCACACAAAGGCGCTTTCTAGAGGATGTCTTTTGGATTCTACAGTATTATGTGCGATGAACATGGCCCGTTCAGCAAAGACTTCCCTGTCGAAGTAGGACATACATAGTGGAGAGACCAGATCGAGGCAAGATGCCACTGGGTCATCTGAGATGGAAAGTGTTGAGACGTCTCTCTCTCCTGCTCTCCTCTCTTTCCCCTCTCTCTTTCTTTATTCACCCCTTCCCCTTTTCTGTCTATCGGTCCCTCTTTTATTCATCACTCTATTTCTTTCTGTCTCTTTCCGCTCTCTGTCACGGGGTCATCTGAGATAGAAGGTGTCGAGGTGTCTCTCTCTCTCTCTTGCTATAGGTTACCCAAAGTCCCACTGTCGTGCAGCAGTGTACTAAAGACACAGACATTTTTTCCCCTCTGTTTCAATGGTCAGTTGCGGTTTCTGGTCATAGACATACTGTTACCTACACTACATTCCGCATATCGGGCTAAGAAATCCACACACGTAATGGTTCGAAGTACCAGCCCTTTTACTTCGCTCGAAATCCAACTGGAAAGAAACAAATCATAGAGAAAACAAACAATAACAACAACAAGAAAAACAAAACAAAAACAGACAAAGAAATAGACAAAAGGAAAACAAAAGGATAAGAGAGAGAGAGAGAGAGAGAGCGAATGAGAAAAGAAGAGATAAAGAAAAAACATGTGAGAGAAATAAAGAAACGCAGAAAAACGAAAGACAGAAAGAGAGAGAGAGAGAGAGAAAGAGACAAGAGTTTTACCCTAGGAAAATGCTGCCAAGTATTCAACATCAGACATGTGTACTCAGTCAGTGATATGTGTCCACTGGAGGAAACAAAAACGAAAAAAAAAAATATTGTGAGAAACATTAAATAGCTAGAAAATTATTTATTATGTTTCATGGCATATTTAAATGCAGGGTGACCAATGGAAGACGCTGAATTGCAAGGATTCAAATGTAAGATATCGAAATACAGCAGCGAAACAAAATTGAACAGAACTCACAGTAAAGATGAAGAAATTATAAGAAGATAACAAAAATGCCAACAACATGTTTACAGAAATATCAGTGAGACTTGCCTGTCACTATGCAGCTTGGACAATGTCTCCAACACGTGTGACATTTCCTCTTTTCTCAGTAGGTTAAGCTGTCTGTGTAAGAGCTTCAGTAAGGCCTTCAACCTGACCTTGTCCAGTTTGCCGTCCATGTCTCTATCAAACCATCTGAAACAAATACATAACTCAAATCATGCATCATTGTGTCTATTTGCGCCACTGGGTGTATCTTGAACTCTCGTCACCTCTCGTCGGACCTACATGTTAGCGTTAGGATGTACTTGTGCTGGTCGAGGGTCTCAGCAGGGTAAGTCAGCGGGGTTGGTCTAGTTCATTTTAATCGTTAGGAAAGAAACAAAAAAAAAGAATTGGCATGTAGGGGAGAGGATTTTCTCCGTTTGCCGACACGTCGGACAGCGCTCCTGATTTTCGGTTATAGTCGGTAACGTACTGAGAATAGTCGTGTAAATAGACTCGGCCTTATAAAATTGCTTGGTCAACAGAAAGCCAGAACTAATAGAACAATTGTAATATGTGCCAGGACTACCACCAAAGCCTCAAATGTAGAAAAGAGTCTTGATTTTGGATGCATTGTGCATATAACTTATTACGAGAACCTAGAGATCATACATTTTCTGCTATGCACCCGGGGCTGCATGCACACACACACACATACACAAACATACACACACCTACAAGATACCCATGATGTTGACACAATTGACGGAAACTGCCAGTCCTAGACGACAGAAACATTAAGGGTTAAACAATGTCTGAACAGCTGGAAGACAGAAATACAAAGTTGGATGCAAAGACAGCAAAGTCAGGCATTCTGTGTGCAGTCAGACTTTAGCTGCAAGACCAGTGGAACAGACTGTCAGATAGAGATTTAACTGTTCAGGCATCCCGACATTGTTCCCAAGAAGACCAACCAGGTCAGAACCGTTATCTGCTCCGATAGAATGATCTACTGTTATTACTTTCCATTAGCTTTTCATGCTTACTACTACCTCTTTTACTGCTACAATTACTACTCATATCTTTATACTACTACTACTACTTCTACTGCTACGACTACTACTACTAATACTACTGCTCTTACTACTACTACTACTGCTCTTACTACTACTACTACTGCTACTACTACTACTGCTGCTGCTGCTGATGCTGCTGATGCTGCTACTGCTACGGCTGCTGCTACTACCACCACTACTACTACTACTGCTACTACTACTTTCACCAGTTCTGTTATTACAGGTAACTCCCTTAGACAACTGGGGCAAACAGACAATAATTTAGCTTGCACACTGGGAGAGGAGTGGAGGCGGGATCTTGGAAATGGAAGGGGTGAGAGATGGAGAGAGACTTTTTGGCCCCATGCATTAACCTGATAATCCACATTTTCTTAAAAAATGAGATAACACTGAAAATCAACAGCCACAAACCTACTCTATTTTGTGTAATTAAAGGGATGCAATCACTGATGAAGAAATGGCCACAGACAATATTTTGTAGTTACATCCCTTTAAGCCCAATGACTGTTTCCCTGCATTAACCTTACAAGCCACAAACATCCAAGATGGCGTCCTACAGTGGCAAAAAATGCAATCCTCGTCGAAAATTGTCATTTGAGGCGGCATTAAGCATGTTAAATGGAGGTAAGTTTTGTTGTATTCATTGTCCATAGAATCTGAGTTCATACTAGATTTAGATCTAAATTCAGACAGGACAAACCACTTTGAATGAACACCAAATCTGGTCTCAATCATGTTTGATGTTGTTGGTTATCTGGTTTATGCATGGAGTAGTAAAGGAATTGTTGATTTGATTTAAATAGAAAATTCTTTGTCATTGTGATGTGGGTTATGTGGTTAATGCACTGTAATTATTTACTCATTGCCAATGTTTTGCTCTAGATCACTGGTTTTCAATTTTTTTCAGGTCGCAGACCCCTATGCGTTGGATGATTGTTTGTCAGTGTCTCATAATGATTTTATATTCACAGCTCAGGACCAGGATGATGCTGATTCTATCAATGATTTTAAAGACAGTTGGAAACCTGAATACTCAGAAGATGGGAATAGTAGTGATGAAAATGTGCACCCTGCTAAAAAAAAAACTAAAAGAGCACTGTCAAGAAAGCAATCAGAACAGAGCCAAGGGACTTCGAAAGGCAAAACAGGCAAAACAAGTTAAAATTTGATGTTAGTGATCATCGAACATCTTCAACATCTTCATCATCATCAGCAGCAGCAGCAACAGCATTTGATGCCTTGTCTTGATCAGATGACTTCTTCCAAAATACATTGATCGACCCGTTATCCTTAATACATTGAAAAGTCAAAAAACACCTGACAGACCGACTGACATAAATTTGCCGCATTTCAATATAAAGATGGTCTACTTTATACATTATGACTAATTCTACGTAGTTACCAACATTGCTAAGTCTATACCAGTAGTATGAAAGTAGGCCTAATATATTAACATTCCTAGAGGTTAATCAAATTTGTGAATAATATATTGTTTCCAGCCCCTTTGGACGACATGCCAGCAACTGTGGAGGAGACATTAGCTTCTGTGGAGGACATGCCAGCCCTTGTGGAGGCGACATCAGCCCCTGTGGATGACATGCCAGCCCTTGTGGATGACATGCCAGCCCCTGTGGAGGAGACATCAGCCCCTGGGGATGACATGCCAGCCCCTGTCGAGAACACAGTAGGCCCTGTTCGGGTCCGCAAAAGGAAACGCGACCCTGCGACATGGAAAAAAAATGTCAGAATACTTTGTGGGCAGGAATATGTGGGACGAGGAGGGAAAATACACCATGAAACAAAAGAGAGTCCCCCATGTAACTGCAAAAAACATTGCTTTGTTAAAGTCAATGCCACAGACAGAGAAAGTGGAAGAAATCAGTATTACAAATTAAATGATTTCACGGCACAAAGATTTTTTATTTCAAATTGTATCAAGAGTGTGAATATCAAAAGGCGTTACTCCAGTTGGGCTACAAAGGCACGGCAAATGTCGTTTCAGTATTCTGTCAATGTAAACAGCCATACTGTAATAATTTGTAAATAGGCTCTTGTAAGCCTATTAGGGAACAAAATGGCTAAAATTAACTATATCTGTGAGCTTATCAAATCAAACAACACACCCATTGAATATCAGAAAGGGAAACACAAAAACAGACCAAATAAAATCAAAGATGATCAAAGACAGTTGGTTCTAGATTTCATTGACAGCATTCCTAAGTACCGAAGTCATTACACCCGGCGCCACAACCCACACAGATACTATTTGTCACCATTACTGACACAAAAGAAAGTCTATGAGTACCTGTATGTAACCCATTGTGCACAGCAAGCACTTCAACCTGTTACATTTAGGATGTTTTCAGAGATTTTCACTAAGGAGAGAAATCTACACTTTCGCCAACCAAGCTTAGACACATGCAAAACTTGTGATCAAATGCAGATGGCAATGGATGCTGATCCCAGTAATCAAACCATTCAAAATGAAAATGAGATACATTTACGCAAAGCCAAAGCTGCACAAATGACATTGAAGAGGGAATTTGAAGAGACTAAAAAAAAATAAAAAATAATCAAACTTGGACTATTGCTTTTGATTTTCAACAAACGCTGCCTACTCCCCATATTAGCACAAGTACACGTATAACTTTCTATTCAAGACAACTCTGGACCTATAATCTAGGCATCCATGACATCAACAATGGTACTCTGCACATGTGGCCAGAGAATGTAGCAGGCAGAGGCTCATGTGAAGTCTTATCATGTTTAAACAACTACTTTTCACAA
>JBCAUA010033152.1:0-26310 GCA_038406235.1 Peronia verruculata | reverse complement strand
CGAAAATCCAGTTTATTAAGTCACTGTGAAAACGGATAAAACCCGGGTTTGACCCAGTTATTGAGAAGTGGGTAACTTAAAAATCCAGTTTATCAAAATCCAGGTCGATGCCCAGCACTAGAGAAAGAAGAAAAGATGAAGTGAATGAGAGAAAAAAGATAGTAAGAAAGAAAGAGAAAATAGACTGAGGGAGAGCGAATGAGACTGAGAAAGAGAAGAGGGAGAGAGCCATTAAGAGTCTTCATATGAGAAAGAGAGAGGGCATGAGGGAGGGAGAGAGAGGGAGAGAGAGAGAGAGAAGTCAAAACTACAAAGGGCACAGAGACAATCTAGGAGCAAAATGGAGTCGAGAAAGAAACAGTATTTATCAGAGAAGACAACAATCAAGACACTGCATACAAAATTACATGAATATTTCTTTTCTGGACAATTTGGCACACCAACACATTTTGAAATTCTAGAATCTGTTCAGTCTGTTTTCAATCTAAGACAATTTGAAATGAGGAAATAAGAAAAAAGAGAGCAATCATTATAAAATCAGATCTAAAGGATGTAAAAGGCATATCTAAACTAAAATTAGGCAAATTTAAACCAAAATTATCTCCTAATTTCAGAAAGTTAAACGAAAAGCGCTGTAAGTCTACAAGCCATTCAAATGAAATTTAATCACTTTGTTTCCTGAAAGCATCAGTACAATTAAACTTCTTCAGTCCCTGTCTTTCTTTTAAATTCTATGACATGACTTCAAGTTCTACTAGACTGATCATCCTAGTTTGTGATGCTTTCTTCTTTCCTATGTCTCCTTTGTCGCGATCATAAATTCCTCCTGCCAGTTTTTGGATAAGATCAGTAGGACTAAAGGGCAAAGTATGAAAGATCTCATGTGATACAGGCCCTTTGGCTACAGACTTTAGTTTGTGAGAACACAGGGTTTTATCAAGGCCAGACCTCTGCATGTATCATTGTGTATAAGAAATGAAATATTACAAATGCTCGCCTCAAATAAGATAATTTCTATAGCAACACCTGCGCTCCTCTGCGGCAGGCCCAAAAGGTTCCAGGAGCTATACACCAATATTTATCTCAACAAACCAGCTGATAGATTTTACTGATAGATCTTATTTCTCTGCCACCTTTCCCATGACTGAATACAAATTCACTGTCAGTAATCTAAACCATGAAGCTATATGACAAAAAAAATGATTGATGAATCTGCCATGTATTTTAAACTTTCTGTCTGTATATCTATTCTGAAGATATGACTCAATCCTCCACGACCCACCATGGCTTAAATATCCTTGCAAACCAATTTTGTAGAGGTTGGGATAATGTTCTGGACAAAATTTACACACAATAAAATTCATACATAGAAGGATCTCTAACAGACTAGTGGCCCGTATGTGACACTTACATTGGTAAAAGGCTGCCTGGATGCCGGTTGCTTCTTGTTGTCTGCGCTGTAATTCTCTTTCACGCATTCTAATTTTGATAGAAATGGAAAATAAATAAAAATGGAAGAAACTGTAGTGAAAACGTTGTGTGACATGGCGAATGAAAGTTAATGGTTACATGATAGCAGTGCTTTCACTGGTAGTGCTATGTTAAGGGAACAGCTTAGCGGGATAAATATGCTACTCATTTGGCCATAGTGGATAAAAATACCATGGACATTTTATGATGAAAGATGGTAAAATGGAATGATTAAAAAAAGAAAACATGAAAATATAACCAAAAAAAAAAAAAAAAAGTAAAATGAAAGCAAGGCTCTATGAATATTATGGAATATTACAGATCAAATACTTTTATTTAGGACTTAGTCCATATCTTTCATTATAAATAAATATCAGCTGTGGGAAAAGCACTGTTTTGTCTCCATCATCACCCAAAGAAATTTTGAACAAAACAAAAGGCTCAACAGCTGTATTTCTTGGACACAATCTCTAGTCTCTCATGCTTTACTAATTCAGAAACATAACTTGGCTAAAGATGACAAATGAATGTACGACATAATTATTTATACTACTGCCCATGAAATTTTATATAGAGTACAAACTTATATAAGAGGACACCAAACATTTTGGTACATCGCAAGCCAGGACATCTTTAGGTGGTATTTACGCATTCTTCACTAGATACCTCCACACAAAAAATGACTCACCTTTGCACTGCCTGCTCCTTGGCCATTTTCCTTGCCTGTTTGCTTCCATGATGGCCGTGAACTTTCACACTGATTTTCTCATTCTTTTTGGCCACATCTTCTTCCAGTCTGAAACAGACACAGAGTTGAAATCTGAAATACTGTCCTCATACTATGCCCATGTTAACAGACTGATTTAAACCACTGCAAAATTATTTTTATGTGTTTAATATGAGCTTTTTCCCTTGGTTTTTGTCCTAAAAGGTGCCATGAGAGGTGATACCATTATAACTACATATATAGAAAGTCTTGCATCCCATCTTTTGAAGCTGTTGTTGCCAAGAATCTGTTTTCATATCACTGCAAATATGCAGTCTTGTCTCATGTTTTGTTATTACCTATCAAGGAAATCTCTAAATATTGGCATGTCTATATAGGAAAACCTCTAACTAGTAGCAACATCTATGCCAAGGAGTAACCCTATGAACAAATATCCATGCAGGGGGATAATCTAACTTGACTGAAAATGATGTTGCAGCAAATTTTAGGCACCAACATTGTGACAAACTTATTTACGTTCTACAAAGTTTCAGTCTCATCAAGCTGGCATTTAATTGTATAATATATTCCCATCAAAATGAGACTCTTTAAATGTCAAGGCCTTATTTATGTCCATCCCGTTAGTTTTTTTTTTTTTTCCTCCCAAAACCAGCTGTGGTTTTTGTCAAATGTTAAGTGCCAAAGAACTATAGAATCACTATGACAGTGTGAACTAGTGTGTTCTGAGTGAACAAAACTTGAAATGGTCCTGAATAAAAGTCTGAAAGGACTGTCAGAACTTCCATAATTCTAGATTGGACTTTGCAGTCAAACGGCTGTAACATCAAATCTGTGTCTGTGTCAAATATTTCAGTGAATACTATCTATTGACTTCAATAGACCACAAAAAAGTATGAGGTTCAAACATGCACTGAGAATGGCATCTGAGCAACCCAGAGGCAACAGACTTCTATGTAAAATCAAGTCTCAGAGTCAGAGGGCAATCAAGGAAAATGTGACACAATGGGGTAGAGGAAGTACCGGGAAGAAACAAACTGTCTAACATTGAAATCACACATCTTAGCCTGAAAGGCAACTTCATCTCCCTTGACATTCAATAGAATAAAAGGACGAATAAAAACAAGAAGGGAATTTAGAATTATCTATGCGATTGATCGCATAGGCAGGTCTCTTTGTATCTGACCTTGCAGCTGTCGTCATTGCAAATTCCACAAACTCCCGATATTCCTCACAACAGTAGAGAGATTCTGGGGGCTGGGCCAACTGTTGCTCTAGAGTAGGAAATGGCTTGATATCATCACCTGGAATATCAGTCAGGAGAGAGAAATGTGAACTGATAAGTATTTGAATAAACTGATGGACTGATAGATGGACAAACTGATAAATGGAAAGGTGAACAGAATAAACTGAGTGAAGTGGATGAATGGATGGGAAGATGGATTGATGGATGGGTGGATGCATGGATGGATGGATGAATGCATGGATTTCATAAATGGATGGATGAATAGACAGATGGATGGATGGATGGAAGGAACAATGGATGGATGAATGGATAAATGGATGGATGGCTGGATGGATAGATGGATGAATGAATGGGTGGAGGAAGGGATGAGAAATCTCTCCTTCCAGATTTCGAATATTAAATTCTCCAATTTTCTCCAAGTGAAGTATCGTTAAAGATTGATGACTCAAAATAGTAATCCTGGGGTATCTCTAACTAAACATTTCAGTTAGCAAAGCTAATGTCTGGCAATAATTATGGGACAGTTTAGTTGTTTCATACCACAAAATTCACAGGGTCCACTGAACATCCCCACAGCATTTCCCTGCTCATCCACCACATAGTCTGTGGACTCAAATTGATGATAGTCCTCATCCATGTCAGAGCTACCTTTTTCTGTCTCTTTCTCAAGCTGGTCTGATTCCCTTATGTACTGAAAAAGCAAAATGGTGATAAACTTTAATAAACCCTACTACTGAACAGACAAAAGTTGTCATCTGACACAGAAAGAGCCCCTAACATATTCAATTTCACAATTTTTTGAGGGAGAGGTTTTCTTTTTGTTGTTTATTAAATTTTACATCAAGTTTTAATTCCCAAGATTTTTCCATTCCATGTTTTAAATATTCTTGTGTATGTGGAGAGAAAAAGAAATGTGGGCTGAAGTAAAATTTTGCTTGCAAAGTTGTTTAGTTGCATGGTTACATCATGACAACTTGTGAATCTTCTGTTGAAGGTTTTAGTTTAGTCACTGGCTTTGAATGTAATGTGCAATCAATACTCAGGCTGGATTTGTTGGTCCCATTAATATCACATTCTCAGTCCTTTCACTAGACTTCTTGAAATGGTTCATATTCAACTAAGCAAAAACCTGGAAATCCCCAGCGATGCGTTTATAACCTCTTGATTAAAAATTAAACACTCACTGATGTTTGTTACTGCTCCACCACGAAATCCGTGAACAGTTGTCACTGTGCTTTTCTTTGTCACTAGCAGTGAACACTTTGGAGTGCTTGTACCCCAATAACTAAAAATTAGATGGGAATTTCCAGCCGTTTGCTTGGTCGAAACAAATCTATTTTGCACATGATGTCTTCTCTGGTGTACACTTGATCTTACCTTGAGAATTTGTGGCGGACCAATGGAGGGCAAGTGATGTCTGTATGTCTTTGGCTTCTTGGGAGTCTCTCCATCAGAGCTCTGAGGAATGACAGTGTCAAAAATATGTAATAACTTAAGTGGTTTGTAAATAAACAAACAAAATAAAAATCAATATTTATTTTCACTAGCATGCATGCATGAACAGAAATGGAGATGCTTGATTCAAAAAACAAACAAAATGAAAACAAAACAAAACAACAGCAAAAAAAAAAAACAACATCCAAATATACTTTGATCCCAAATGTATACTAGGACACTTATTACCATGTCTCCATGAAAATTTCCAAAAAACAACAACAAACAACAACAAAAACATGAAACATGGAACAACACGTAACATGAGGCTCAGAAAGTGCATGCTAAGTGATATTAAAAAAATAACTAGACACTTTTTCTTTTCTTTTCCTTTTTTTTTTTTTTTTTAAATTTCTGGATCATGGTAGGAGTCAAAGTCTGTGGATCCCAGTTTTTTTTAAATAGTGTTTTGTTGCACAGGATGTATGCATAAGCATCAACAATGACAGTAAAATAACATGTCGCACGACAAAATGAGTGCCATGTGAATATTTCATGTTGTTACTGTTACTGGCATGGAAATGATAGACTTAAACTTTGATGAGAAAATTATTTATGAATGCATTTTCTGTGATGAGGTATTCACATTCAAAGTAGTTAGTCTTGTGACCTCAAGGTCAGCCAGATCTGATTTTCTCAACGAAGCCCACTTCGGCATGTGACTCATGTCACCTAGTCACGTGACATACAGTAAGTGACACTCACATCTGAATCTGAGCTCATATCCAGCATGGGTATGCCAAACTCATCATTTGGCTGGAGGGAAAAGGGAGTTAAATCTGTTCCTGTCCTATCATCCTGAGTGCTCTCCTCCTCCGTATGTGCTTGGCTCACAGTCTGTCTGGATTCTGGCTTCACTGCAAAAAGGGTTTAACATAAAACAGTGAACACGCATGTATGTGATATAGATAGCTACACATATGCCAGGAAAAGTATTAATATGGTACTAAATGAATTTGTTGTTGTTTTTTACTTTTGGATAAGTTCCATGCTAAATTTACAAGGCAAGGATAAACTTGTGCCGCCTATTCCTTCACTGTCTCAGAAAAGGGACTAAACTACAAATAAGGATATATCTCAAGTCTAGTTTCATTGACAAAATACAGGAAATGTTATCTTCCAGTTTTCTCAAAATGTGGGATTGATATCATAGTGTTTCTGCATTTGCATGTCTCAAAAATATATTTAAAAATATTAATGGTTCATGTGTTGATGAAAGTAGAGTCAGATAACCTCTTTTATCTGTGTCAGTGGTGGTAAAGATTTCGCCAGCACTATTGCAAAACTTTCTTCAAAACTTGACTGCAGAAATACAGTAAGGGAACAGATATTTGATGATCTTGTGCTGAGGATCACTCATTTTATGCAATGTCATTTGCTCTGACAATCATAAACTGGTAACAGTATGAAGGAAAACAACATGTTGAATGATGTGAAGCAGTATCAATATATAGATGTTGATGTGTAATAGTCTGAAGCCAGGGAGAGAAAATACCATAACAGCTCTTTGTTTGATTTGCTGACGGGATAAGAATGAGAAGGGGAGGAGAGGGCAGGAATGTAGTGGAGAAGGGCCTTCTTGGGGGGGGGGGGGAGGGAAATCAAACGTGATCCTTTGGGGTTTTAAATAGGTTGCAAACCAAATATAAACTACCTACTGCTCACAACTGAATGTCCATTGTCAATATTATAAGAAAAATTAGCCTCTTGTAAAGATAAATCAACAACATATTATATTACTATGGGCATGTTATTTTTCTGTTGAATACAATAAAGGATTCAGTTCTTGAAGAGTCTGTCTAAAATCTCACAGAGGACAAGAAAACAGGCTAGACAAAGTGAAGATTTAATTGATAAAGTAATATAATACATTTGTGAACAAAATGTAAAAAGATTAGTGGTGCATGAAGTTGAAATAAAACTAGATAGCATAAAACACATAATACAAAAGTATTAAAGATCCATGACATAAGATAAAAATGACTGAGCAATCATGAGATAAAATAAAAGGCTGATGGGAAATTATGAATGGTCCTTGGGAAATAATGACAAAATCAAAATGAAAAAGAAAACACTTCGACTTTAACTTCCAATATTTTTACACCCAGAATAACAGAGTTCTCACATCTTCCATGTACAACGGGCACAATTTTTGAAAATCCTTAAAATTCATTGTTTTGATTATTTCTCATCTAGAACTCAGCATATACACATTATGTATTCCTCAACAGAATAAGGAGTAAACATTTCTAATTAAAACAAAATATGAAAATCCAACTGATGTTTCAGTAATAATATTTGGTGGTTATTTGTTGGACATGGAAATGCGATGAGAGCAAATTAGCATATTTATTATGCTATTTCCATTACACTGGGGAAAAGAGAAATATTTCTAGGAATCAAAAGCACTTTGAGATCTATGTGCTTCATAGATTCCTCTGTTTGTCAGTTTTTTACTTACGTTGCATGCAGAGAGGTGAATTTTATACTGTTAATTAGCCTGGTTAAATTAATTAATATAAATGTGGTGTTCCAAATCTGTTATTGATGAAAAGTTAAGATTAAAATTTTTATCAAACATAAATAACATAGATAACATACATTAAATAGTGACATTTGATCACTAAGAAAGAAAAAAAAAGAAAAAAAGAAAAGAAAATTGGCATACAAAATCTGTATTTGAACCTATAACTGTCAGCAATGAAAACAGAATGAAAGCCAAGAGTGCAAAAGAATGTCTAAAATAAATCAATGAAGCTTTCACAACAACTGAATGAAAAAAAAAAAAAATATCTTGACTATACAGCTTCAAAAGCATCAGGCTTTGACTTTGAATGTTTCTTTTGAGACTAACTCAAGTATAATCTGGAATGCCTTAGATATAAAACTGACTGGAGATTTGGTCATGTCGCAGCCATTTGGAGCATCAATGTATAAGAAGAGAGCATGCAATAGGGTCATTCTTCCAACACTTTCACATAGCCATTCTGGTCAGATAACAGTATGCTGATGTTGGAAACTGTATATGGTTAGTAGCTGTGTAATCACTGAGTCTATATCTAAAGGTTCTTTTTGTAAACTACAAAAACACAGAGTACATCTGTGAATAAAATTTAAATGCATCTGGAATTCCAAATTACTTATGGCATTAGAACAGTCAAGATTCATGACATATTACTGGGTCAGTAATCTGTTTTTTATGTGTTTTGGACTCTCCATTTTGTTAAGTGTCACAAATGAAAACTAACTAGCTGAAAGATATCAGTAAACATAATCTAATTGACAGTTAAACCTCACAAATTCTCACAGTCAGGAGTGCTATATATGTTTTCTTTTTCTTTACAGAAAATGTGGCACAGTGTAGCCCACTCATGCTGATGCGCTGTTAAACAAATACCCATTACCCATTGCCATGGAGAATGATTAAAAACTTACGCTCACTATTTCACTATGTTCTTCCTTTCTTTATTCACAGTAATTAGGATGTTTCTATGCAGCACTGATAAAGATACACACCTATAACAATTTCCATATGTTTAATTAATGTCTCCAAATTAGCATCCACCAAACTTGGGATGTAAGTGAGGGGGAAATGAATTATCACAAAAATGGCTGTATCTTTGTAATAACCAATGATTAATCAATAATGCTAGTATTATTACTGAAAGCAAATAAGTCAAAGCAGTGGTTGGGGATGAAGCAATTAAAGTAGCTGTATATGTATATATTAAAATGAATAGAAATTCTAAACAATGGATGAAGGTGAAACAGTCATTTTTCTTTTTACCCAAGATTGATTTAAGACCTGTACTTTTACGACTGGACCCTGATTCTGATCCTGGAAAACAATTGTTGTAGGTTACATTCAAGCAAAAGCAATGTGAACTAGAATTTAACACTGTGAAGATGAACCATAAAAAATGACTGTGTTATAGAACAAATAATCTTTCAACAGCAGTGGTAATATAAGTAGGATTTAAAATAACATGAGACTAGCACATCTGAAATGCAACAAAAAATCCTTGCAGGAGGCAATGTCTTCCACCATATAAGCCACTACTCTCTACATTTTGACAAAGTGACGTTGAAAGATTGGAGAGGTGGAATGGCCGTGAGACCACTTTTACCAAATATACACTTCCTTCAATTTCAAAAACTTTTCAGCAATGCGAAGTAAAAATAACTGGGAAATACTAGGAATTATCATTTCACAAATCCTTTTTCTGAATTTACATGATCCAATGAATAAATAAATTATGTCCAACTGAGATAGAATATCTAATGGAACTTTGTTGAGAAAAATTGGATTTCACTGATCATAGGATCAAAGTTATTACAACCCTGAGAGTGAATATATCAGCACAGAAATGTAGGTGAGTAACAGTTCCCTAAATGGCACTACCCTCTGGGGCACACCGAAAGGGACTGAAACCAAAAATGGAAATGAGTAACAGGTTCACCAAATAAAGTACATTCATTTTCCTCTCCACTGATACTGAAAACTCTAGGCATAAATTACCAAACAGCAGACTAATTCCATTTGGTCACATGACATATTATACAATTATGTTCTTGTTAAATGGACAGGAAACAGATTTGTGGATAGAAATTGGCTACATTTGTGACGGTGATCCATAGAATATCAGGAGATTAATGATAACATTTGCCAGGATGACATAAGTAAAGTCTTATGTTCACAAAGAAAATCTTCATCTGAAAGTTAACCAATTTATGCAAAATCTGATGAGTCATAACAACATTAAACAAAAAGAAAAATGAGAAACCAGAAATAAAGGAATGAAAACTTTCCAATTATCTGTATTAGAAAATTTTAACAAAAAGGGTATTGAACTGTTGCAAGGTAAACCTAACTTCTTGATGGATTACCTAAATAAAAGCTACAAATTATTAAAATGCTGCAGAATATAAGATGAAAACCAGTGGGATATTCATGGACAAAAGTATTCAAACCATAATCTGATCCTTATTCCCCTCTCAAAGAAGAACCTATGTACACCCTCAACCAATGCCCTGTTCATAAAGCTGTACATCTTCTTTATATGATGGCCTACTAATATACTACTAATAAAAACTATGCTATCATCTATTATTCTGCAATATTAAAGAAACTGACTTCAATGTCAAATTACTAAAGACCAAATTAGTTCAGAATATTTGGAGATCTGAGATCTGCATGTAACAACACACATACTACTTCAGGTCTATTAGTTTTAAGTTGAATTATGAAATGTGGACCATAGAATTCATCTGTGACTCCTTTTCCTATGATCAACACTAGCAAAACTTTCATTTCATATTTTCTGAAGTATCCATGTTAATACTTTCATTTGTTGTCCATAATCAAGCAACTTACAGCTTGTGAAGTTGTTACTAGATATGAAACAGATCAAAATATCTACAAAATAACAGAAACAGGTGTGTTCCAAATGGTGGTCTTGTCTATCCAGATGGAGATAACAGAAACAAATAAGAGATTGCCATCCATCTTGCTATGCTTTATTTGTAGTGCCTTCAAAAATATGTGAACAATGAAAGTAATGCTGTTTATTTATAATAATTAGCAATAACGTCACCTCCCATCAGAACTGTAGGCCTATTTTTAAGCATTTTTGTCAAATGGTGCTAGTTAAACATGGTAAGAGGAATGTGATATTGTTGCTGATTTGGTCTATTTCTGTGTATACAAAGGTCTACATATGTGATGTTAGTATGGCAGCATTATGAGTATTTATCTTTATCATTATGAATATAAATCTAAATATGCCCCGAGGTATCTCATTACTTTGTATCATCCTGATCATACTCTTAAGTCTGTGCAAAACAATCTCCCTGCTTAATATGATCATCGCAGTGCATGGTCTATACTGTGATAAATTGTGTTTCTATCGACTAACATCAGACTAGTAATGAAAGACTGCATGTTGTGATAATGAAACTTCGTTTACGAGTGAATTCATACACTTATATGAAAAAAATTACATAAACACTGTGAATTTCATACAAGAAGAACAAAATATCTTCTAGATTCTTTTAATCACATTCAACAATTTCTTCAGCAACCTGAATCGAAATATAATACTGACTAAATTACAAGCTTCAAAATGAATTTCTTGAAACACTGAAAAAAATTGTATGTTCTCTCATCATCAGTTTTGAAAGCAGTGGAATTCGTATGCCAAAATTGCACCAGATCTTCTTGTTTATCCATTTTCTAAAACTTTATTGTATTCTAGCACTAGCTCTTTTCATCATAAATGTATCTGAATTGTCTTATAATAAAAAAACAAATAATTATTTTTTTCTCAGTAAGCTCTATATCTGTTTTTTAAAGGATATCTCTATGTCAACACTTTACACACACAAAACACAAGTGCAAAATAAACAAGGAACATTTCCAATAACAGCACTATCAAATCTCATTAACTGCTAAACATATTCTACCATGTAATGTGCAATATAGCTAGCCGTGATTGTGCTAATGCACCCTTTAACAAATTAACCCCATTCCAAGCCAAAAACCAAAGACACTGAACATACCTGATGATGGAGTTATGACTGTTCCACGGCCTGTTTTTATAACAGTGTCTTTCCAGCGCCAGTCTGTCTGGGTAAATTCTGTCACAAAGACAACTTCTCTACCATCAAAACCTACGCGTTTTTCCACAGTTTTCTTCAGCCTCCTACCTCTGTTAAACACACACAAGAAATGCTAATTAATTAACTAAAGACTGCTGTAGGAGAGACGAAAACTGGAAATGTCAGCACTTTTCAATTAAAGACTCATGGAAGTTTAAACTGAATTTCAAAGTACCATTAAAGGAAAAGCTAAAATTTTCCTTATGATTTCAGGAATGTCCAGAGTTGCAAAGTGGTAATATACTATGGTGTTCTATTAATATGAAAGTAGTACATGTATATAAATGAAAACTATTCCTATGAAGGTGGAACTTAATAACTGTATATATGCTGAGAAAAATATTTTTTTTTTTTGTTTTCCAAATTTTCATATCCTGTTTTAAATAATGCGTTCTAAGTATGAGAATAAAATAAAATAAGTCAAATTCAGAAAATATTCCCCACTTTCATCAGTTTGAAAATTATTACAATTCTGAAAAGCCAGCGGGATGTCATAAAAAGAATGAGACATTATTTACTGATAATATAGTATACCTTTTCTTGGTTCCCTTTAAATTTTCTTTTTCTTCCTCTTCTTCCCCACTGGACTTCTTATCTTTTGTATCTTTGTCATCCACTGCCTTAGAATCATCCTTTATAGCTGCATTAAACAGAAAAAAAGGTATTGATTGAAGACTGAGCATAAAATACAAGGTTCTGCTCCTTTTTTTGAAGCAGGATTTAACACTGTGTCTATGCCAAATTAGCATTACATTCAATATCCACAGTTTGACAAAATTTTTACCTCTCTGTATCAACCTTTAAAAATGACATCTCTGGGTTCTTTCTGGTCTGTTTTCAAAACTATTTTTTCAGCCGGGCCTGGAAACTATTGTGACAAATTCAAATATTGCAAGCTCATTGTATCCTTTATATAATCTGATCATATTCTCTATAAAGAAAAAAAATAATGCAAACACTTTTTCAGTGTACAACTAAGTTTAGCAAGCAGACATGTTATTATTCATTCTTTCATGCTAAGCCAACAAAGTAATGTAGCATTATAATAAAAATCTTCTTTAGGAAATATTTTTGTTATTTTGTAATCATGCTACAGTACTGTCCTCTACTAATTTCATCAAATGGGAACTAAGACGTGGCACAGCAGCAGGGCTACGTTAAGCTACTTTGATCAAAGTGAACCAAATATAATAATAACCACTTCACTCAGTATGAGATGTGTCCAAAAAATGGTCTTTCGTGTGCTAAAAGACTCCTGGCTCAGTTCACCACCAGCTCTCCCCTATACCCATTTGATCTGATGGCTGACCAGTGAGCAGTGTTTTGGGTCTGTATGCAGGAACTTTTGATGGAGGCTGATTATGTGATACCCACCCTTAGGAGTTGAAAGGCTTACCAAGACCGTTACCATTACTGTAAGGGAATGATTGACAGATAACTGAGTGATGAGAGCCCCATATACTCTGCTTGTTTATGTAACAACTATAAAAGCTGAATATCAGGAGGTACTTCCCTGCGGGAAATTACAGGATGGGTGTCAGTTGGCTTGCTTCACAGTGGGTAGGACTGAGTGTAGGCATGGGTTAAAAGTGGTTGAAACTGACCTCATCTCCGATGCTTAGCACAGAACTGCAAAATTGGCTTAGCAGTGAAGCAGTTAATAACTTATTAAATAAGGAAGGAAATAATCTTGATTTTAGACATTCAACACTTCTATTTCACCTTGATAATTTTTCTACTACGTTCCTGGCATTCAACAGAGCCAAAACATAGGCCTACCTGCTGGTTCCTTATCGTCAGATTCTCCTCCAAGCTCTGCTCTTAGACCTTCTTCATCAGGTTCACCATCCTCATAAATTTCTGGAGCCTGTGCTTGAATTTCATCTTGTTCCAGATCTAATTCACTATCATCTGAATCTGTGTCCTCTGCAACAAAACCCACGTCTGCCTGAAATTCATCATCGAATGTAACTTCCTTTTCCACATCAGGTGCAGGAGTAGTTTTAGATTTTTTGTTATTGCCACTTGACTTCTGAGATGCTCGGCTACTGCTTGAACGAGAAGATCCAGGTCTTGCAGACCCCCTTGATCCTTTTTTGGGTCTGATTGGTTCCATTGTATCCTCACGGCTAAGGCATTCACTAACCCCTAAAAATTTTGGTGCCTTGCCATGAATCCTTGTCACTGAGAAAAAAAAAAAAGAAAAAAGAACAGTACTAACAAATGTGATAAATATTTTGCCAAACCCTTCTGTGCAGAGTATAGCCAGTGTCAGGAAACAAGCTGATGAAGTTATCTCCTCCACAAGTTCACTATGAAAAGTGGAAATCTCTGCTGAAGAAAATTATAGCTTCTCTGATAACCAAATAAAAAATGTTTTGCCTTTTCATGGGAAGAGTACACAACATGATAACAAAACACTACAACAACAATGACAAAAAAAAAAAAAAAAAAAACCAGCTAAAGGTGAACAAAAAAAAAAAAAAAAGGAAACCAAAAACAGAAAGACTACTAACACTTTCATAGCTTACAAACTGTGCATACCAGAGAAACATCTCAGAGATCTGTGCTATTGTATCTCTGCCTCATATTGCAGACTGTGGATAAGACTTATGTTATCTATATATGGCAAGAATATTATGGAAGAAAACTACCATTCTTTCCTCACAATCACGAAAACTCCTCTGTCAAACACTTCAATAGATTTTGCAGAAGCAAGCCGGACATAGAGGGGATAAAATGAATGTCAGCCTATGTTTTTATTTTATACGTTCTTTACTATGAGACTCTGGTGGGTTTAAACTACTGTGCACCCTTCCTTGTTTAAAAAGAAAACAAAAAACTTATTAAATCGAAAATAATATATATCTAGATTTAGATCTAGATCTAGATCTAGAAGTAGATCTAGATGTAAATTGTAATCAAAGGAATATGAGACTTACAAGTTTCTTTTCTCTTCTTTTCTAACGAACTGCACTCCATTTTCTTCTTGCGTCTTATCTTATACATATGATCTGAAGAGTGATTCACATTTAGACAGGTCAATAGGGGGCATTGTTTGCCAAGAGCAAACAAAGACATGGCACTAGCCTACATAACATACCCTTATGGAAAAGTTGCCCAGTCCATGTCCGCCATTTGTTTGGGTTGGTTGGTAGCGACAGTCATGTGATCTGATCGGTATCGTTAAGTGGCTGAAGTGTATCGCAATTAGAACTTTAGGTTAATTGCGACTTGAGGTAAAAACAAAATTATGGATAATATTCATGAAATATCACGATCTCAACATTATTTAATATAATGTTTTGAATGCAATATATCAAATTTATATCTATTCAAAATTTTTTATTACGACTCCCAATGATCAAAACTGAAATGCTCAGAGTCCGGTCATGTGATATCTATTTTTATGTTCGAAGTCCACCTGTTTACAGTTAACACTGGATCTAGATTTAAGTAGGAAGCAGAACTAGGCAGTGCCACAAAAGTGGTCTGCATTTCAACTCATGGAATCGTGACCCATTCATAATTTTGCCACAGTGAGTTATCTTAATGTGCCTTTGTGGAATCTGGGTTTGCCTAGATCTAGAATACCAATGAATTTTAAATTTACGACAGGTCGTCATTGAACATTGCTGTGCACTGTGACTAGATCCAGTGTGAGTGATGTGAATAACATCCGTGAATCGTGAACAGCAAATCAAGTGCCCACTAGATCAAGATCTAGATCTAGATCTAATCAAGTTAAGATTAGACTAGATCTAGATCTAGATAAAATTATCTCGATCAAGATTCTAGATCTGTTTAGAGTGATGGCCTGTTTTGTTTTGTGTTCAGTATTCCCTGTCGTTTTAGACCCAGTCATGCTAACAGTATGGAGTTTGTGGGGGAAAATTTCCTCAAATCAGGTATCAAGATCAAACCAAGAAACAATTGGCCGATTTCACTTCCTGCAGTCCCCTGTAATCCAATCCATTTTATTTTTATGTGTATTAAATTCCAAGGCATGGAAAATAATTAAGATCCTGTTTCTTATCTTAGTTTGTTAGTTCAGTGCAGTAAAATATATAGATCTATCTTGACATTCAAATTCAGACCATTTTCTAAATCAAAGCTTATGAAGTTAATTGTTAAAACTCTTTGGAATATTTCTACACTCTTCATTGGCTTCATTAAGTCTGAATAAACTAACCATGATGATATGTTCCAAAATCATTTCATCAGTTTCTTCTCTGTTCAGTTTAAAAGTAAGTAAGATATTGATGGTGGAAATGCTGTAGTTTACTGCAGTATAAATTTGCAGTTTATGAAACTAACAAATTTTTTTTCCCTTTTTTATACATTTTTTTCTGTCAAGCATTCCTGAGCCTCAAAGTGGTGATTCTGAAATGGAAAAAGGTGGTGGAGATACACAGGCAGAGACTTTAAAAAGTGAAGGAGGAGAAAATCCATCAGTGCCATCTGTGCTGATTAGTAGTGCATCACACTCACTTGCTGGGGACAGTTGTGTGTCGCAAGATGATCAGTATATACTCTCTCTCGATATTGGGACTACAAATATACGGGGGCACGTGTACAATAAATCTGGCAGTTTGAAAGGCTCAGCTTCCATCAAGGTAATTTGTGATTTTTTACAGTATGTTGGCCTCATATGAACATTATAAACTGTTTTAATTTTATTTTTTGAAAAGTGTTATGGATGAATTTCAAACTTGAAATCAGTATTAAGACTTGCCTGAGCAGATATATGAACCTCTCTTTAATTTTGAAAAATAATAGGCTGGCAAAGATAATTGTTGTTAATTTCATGTAAAACAATCTACAGACTGTATAACATGAGAATTATATGAATTGAAGTGTTTGTTGTTCCTCATGAAAGGTTCTTGGAGTACCTTGAACTTTGGTTTTTTCTTTGTTTAATGAAACGAGAACACATAAATAAGTTCCTCAGCTTAATTTAGAATAAACCATTTCAGTGAAAAACTATCAGACATTTTGTATCTCATGTTCTCACTATGCCTTTCAACCTCCTGCGGGTGGTTGTCTCAGCTTTTTAGACCAAACAACAAGCTTTTTTTCAAAGCCAAATGAGATACAGTGAATATTAACATTTTTCTTTTGCTGATCTACTAGCAAAAAATCCTTCAGCCAGAGCCTGGATGGCGAGAGATGGACCCACACAAACTTGTGGAAGATGTGTGTAGTGTTGCTCAGCAGAGTGTGAAAGGTACTTGTTTGACCTTTCTAGATCTTTTGTTAGTTATTACTCTTCACTCCTTGTGGAACATAGACCCCTACAATAATCCCTCATTTTCTTTGATGTGAATGTCTCTGGTATATTTTCTTCACAGCTTTCCATATCATATTGGTAGCCTTGCATCTGTATGCGGACCCTGCCTCCATGTTTGTCCAGTCTCTTGTTTCCACTTCCAGTTTGTTTCAGTCATAAGCCTTACTGACTTTTCTTGCAATGTATATTTTAACTAGACCATTTTCTTCACTGGATCTGTCTCTTCATAGATTCTTGAGTGACCTTAGTCACAGCTCATGATTAAGAAGTGTATGTGGACAGCGATAGTAATGAAGTGAAACATAATTATATAATTATGTATTCGTTACCTGGTTTCCTGCCAGATTAATTTTTGAATTAATGATGATTCATACCATTGCCTCAGATATTCTAACCAGCCATGATGATATTCAGCAATACCTTTTTCGTTGAATTTGAGGGTATCTATAAATCTTACAAAAACACTTTTTTAGTTCTTGGTGAGCAAAATGTTTACACATTGCTTTGTGTATGGCGATTGCAGTAATATTTTCTCCACAGTTCATTCTTACTTGCTGATGTTCTCCTTTGTCGAAACTGCTGTAGTTTGTAATTACCCCTGGTCTGTCATCCATTCTATCTCACTTGGAGTCATTTGTTTCCAATCATCATGTTGGGGCTTCCTTGCCATTTAAAATACTTCAACTCATAATACCTTCAACAAAAAAAAAATGTTCTATGAGACTCATGAACTGAGTATGTCTCAGTTCTGAAAGTTATGCTCTTATATTATAGTAGTCAGTGGGGTTGTCCATTTCCTTTTGCTTTGTTTTGAATTATGATTCAAGTTGTAGGATTTCATTTTGTGTTATAACTCACACACACACAAAAAGCAACAGACCACTTACTTCTCATGAAGTTGTAGGGTGCCAAATATGTCACAAACTATAATTGCAAAAAAAAAAATGTTTAATGTGTATTCATGTAAAGTCTTGCTGATATTAACTCTTGCTTCATAATCTGTTTATTATATTAACATTTTTCTTTTCTAGTTATTAATATTACATAGAGAATATTATTTTAAGAGATGGGACTTCCCTTTCTTTCTTTTTTTTTTTTTTTTCTGTCTATTTATTTTTTTTTTAGTTTATTTCTTTATTCTGTCACTTAGTTTTATATTGATATAGTTTTGTCATTTTACATTGATATTTTTGTCATTGTAGCCCCAGATTTCTGTGTGCATGAATTCTGAATATCTCAGTCACACTGTTATTCATAGTTGTTGATTTTCTTTCAATGTTATTTGCTCTGTGCAGCGGCAGGCCTGGAGCCCAGTCAAATAACCTGCCTAGGCATTACAACCATGAGGGCAACATTTCTCACCTGGGACAGGTAGGTAAATCAACAACAGTGGTAGTGTCATGCAAAGGATAGAAATGATTTTGATGTAAAATTCTTCATGTATGGGGTTTTTGGTGTTGGTGGAAAGAGAAAAGTGTTTACATTGTACAGTGGTCTCCGCCTAAGAATCCTCCGCCTAAGAGCCTGGTCTGCGTAAGAACCCGCCTCTGCGGCGAAACAGAATTTTTCCTCTATAATTTACCCCTCTAAGAACCCGCTCTGGGTGCTCCCAAATAAAAAAATCCGTCTAAGAGCCCGGTGTCAAGCCAAGACACCCGAGTACTTATGGGGTAATTCCACATCATACTGTCCACTTGAGAGAAACGCGCAGCTCTAGATGTGCAGTAGATTACTAAAAAGGGGGTGGAGGTGGAGGGAACAGAAAGACGAAGGAGTGGAAGTGATGGTTGATGTATGACTGCATAATCAGGCCACGTTGTTGACTGACTCGTATAACCATTTCTTTGTTTGACAACACGTGGGACAGCACTTGTGATTGGCGGTGAAAGTTTAGCCTCCTGACTGGTCAGCTGTTTTGCTCCTTCGGTCGGTCGGTAAACACTTGAGTCACTCGTGCGATTATCCATGCACGGGGTGGCATAGCAATCTACATGGATACCGTTATGTGAAAATCAGATGGCCTTTAAGCTCTGAGCAGTACTGATGTAACTATACGCTAAAAAGATCAGGAATTGCTACATCTAATTACACACAGGGAAGAAGGCTGTACTTATTCTCACAGATAAATTGTTATACAGTAACGATCAACTAATTATAGTAGTGAAGACAATCTGTGGTCAGATGGGTTGCATAACTTTTCAGTTCACCTAAGAACCCGTCCGGCTAAGAGCCCGCTTTTTTTGTCTCCCGACGACCGGGTTCTTAGGGGGAGACCACTGTAGTTCACTCTGATGAAAAATGATGTGACTCATCTGTGTCAAGCAGTTGAAACTGTTTGCATTCAATTTCGTTCCTGAGACCTTACGGTTGATAAGATCTAATTTCTTCAACAAAATTCTCTTTGATATCTGAATATTCCACATGATTGTACAACATAGATCCATTTTGTTGCCCAGATTAGGGTTTAAGAGAGAATTTAAAGTATATCAGTTAAGTAGGGACATCAAACATCCGACTTTAGTCAGAATTTTGACTTTTTGGTTATCGCCAATTTTCCTACTTTTGGCCGACCAACTGCCGACTTTAAGTGAATCCACAAGGCAATCACAGTTTTACAGTAATATGCGATACATATTCCACTTCCTCACGATGACAGTGAATCCTGAAGTATAAAAAGAGTTATCCTTATACCTGGGACAATAGCCGGACTGTTGTTTGGCAGCAGTTTGAAGATTCAGGTCAATGTTCGTAGTGCTTAATTTATTCACATGTGGCATTCGTCATGTTTCCTTTCTAATGAGAATTGGGAAATTGTAATAGTGTAGAATGTGTTGAAGTGAATTTTTTTCATATTTTTCTTTCATTGTACAAAAATGGTAAAACTGGTAGTGAAAAATAAGATAGCATAGAGCACAGTCTTGACTATTTGCCTATATTTTGTATGTCGTTTAGGTTTTTTTTAACTCTTACAGTATACATAAATATGATTTGATTTTATTATTCCAGGGAAACAGGGGAACCATTCCATAATCTGATCACATGGCAAGATCTTCGTGCAGCAGACTATGTTCACATATGGAATAGATCTTACACACTCCGAGCGCTCAATACTGGGGCCAAAATTCTCCACGCTCTTTTGAGGAAGAAACGCCATTTGGCAGCCAGCGTCCTCAAATTCATGTCTTCCCAAGTCACCATGAGACTTCTGTGGGTTTTTGACAACATTCCAGAGGTAGAACTCATCAAGTGCTTAACTTAAGTTATGATATTTTAGAAAGACACCTGTAAATCTTTGATGTATAGAACTAAAGAAAATACATCATTTAAAAGTCTTTAATTCCTAATTGACTCTTGGATTATTGTAGGCTGTTTCTTTCTGTAAATTTCTGTTAGATGAAAGAAATGCTGTTTCTCAAATTTCTAATCGTGGTGAACATACAAAAAATGGGAAGCAACTTTCTGTATGAATAGTAGTATTGCCTATATATCCAGAAATGTTGTAGCATTTTTTCGTTAAAATTTCTCACAGTAATGAAAAATTCAATCCAGTCTTCAGTCTTGTAACTTTCAGTTCCTCAGCATTCCCCCAAACCACTGTTGTTTAATATTTCTTTGGTTTCATTTTTTGAGTTAGGCAATAAGAAATATATAAACCAACAGTGCATGGATACTTCCCTAATCATATGGGCCTTGGACTACTGGTTAGTATAGTTCAACAACAGTCTTTGATAATAGTCAGTTGTCAATTTGATGATGAAGTTAATTAAAGGCTTTCATTTACTGGCTCAGAAGTATCAGAACAGATGCTACTTTAGATTTAAATCTCACATATATACGTGTGTTAACTCTGTTCTGGAAAAAAGTTGAAATGATACAATCCAGACTGGTGGTGGTTATGGTTTTTATAAGCTTTTCAACCTCCTGTAGTGGTGGCTATCTCAGCTGTCCACAACTGTGGTAAAAAAATAACATAACACTATTGTGTTATGTGATAGTCTCTAACGCTCTCAGACTGGTGACCAGAACTTTTGATCCTTTATTTTATGGATGATAGGTTAAATTTTAACTACCTTTTTTTTCAACATGACTAATTGCCTTTACAGATCAGTAAATACCATTAGAAAATTATCTTCTATTCACTGTACCTAAGTGGTGGCCCTTTTTTCTGCTTCTGTATAGATTCGCAAACGTGCATCAGTGGGACAAGCGCTGTTTGGTTGCACAGAGTCTTGGTTACTATGGAAACTGACAGGCGGCAAAGCTCACCTGACAGATTTCTCATGTGCCAGTGCTACAGGTCTCTTTGATCCATTCCAGGTGAGACACAAGTCGTATGACTTAGTTAAAAATGAGTGGTAAGTCAAAGAGAACTTTGTCGAGGAATTTGGATTTCACTGACCATGAGGTCACAGGAGCTTGGCCTAGCGGTTGGGCCATCAGACTCGGGATCTGTAGTTCCGGGTGTGAATCCTGACAGGTCCCGACATTTTGTCTTGGGAAAGACAATTTACACACATTTCCTGACTCCACCCAGGTTTGAATGGGTATCCGACTATAGACGGTGATTGATATTCTTAGAGTGATAAGGATTTGAGTGTCTTACAAGCATCCGCCTCGTATGCTTCCCAGGAAGTTGAGAACGTTTATGAGTATCTTCTATGGATCTGTCGGTGTAATAATAGATTGTAAAGCATTTAGATCCTGTAATTACGGAGATGGTCGCAATATAAATACTCTCTATTATTATTATTATTATTATAGTTTGGAATAGAAGAGTCATAGCCAAGAGAAGTTTTACCATAGTGAAATACTTTCATTTATTTTTCCATTTGATGCCAGCAATTTTATGCCTGGAAAATTTGGCATCAGACCCATGTTAACAGTGTGTACAAAAATATAAAACTGACAATTTTCCTTCATGCTACTGTGAATTTGTTTCTTATTGACTCATACAGTATCAGTGATATATTAAAACTAGGTCAGTTTGACTGGATCACAATAGGAACTGTGCTCCAAAGGATGAAGGGGCACAAATCCTCTGTCTCTTTCCCTGTCACATTCCAGTCATGATTTACACATAATAACAATAACATAGCAAAAAATATCATAATTATTCTTTGAAAGAGGAAAAATAATGACATCAACTTTATTGTTCCTTGGTTGAAATATACAGAAATGAGTTATCATTTCTGATAATGTCATTGATCTTATGTATATAAATATGTATAGATATATATATTTTTTTTAATGATGATACTCACAAAGAGAGGGGGGTGTGGGGGCTTTATTGAATTAATTTATTAAAGTTATGAGGTGGAAGAAGTTGACATATAAATAAGCTTGGAGGCAAAGTTGTTGTAACAACTAGATTGTTAATAGCTAGATTGTTCTGGCGTGTTCTTATCGTTAGGCTTTACCTTCGGGAGAATAGTGTCAAGTGTTCACTTTTAAGGCAGTTGGAATATTGGATTGTAATATAAGCAATTGCTGGTGTAAATTCTGTTATATGTACGTATGTTATTGCCCCTGTTTGTTTTCAGGCATATTTCGTGTGTGGCTGCTAAACATTTTAGTTCTGTAAAGCGCTTCGAGCCCTGTGGGAGTGAGGCGCTATATAAATGCCCTTTATTATTATTATTATAGGTTTAATTGCTTACTTACATGTTTAGATAAATACTTAAAGTTTACCCATACACACGTGTAAACACCCTGAAAATGTATAAGCACAAAAACCTGTACTCTTCCATTTCTATTCTTTCTTTTAATGAAGTTAAGGACGCACAGATGAACAGATGCTCACATAAAACTCTCACACATAAAAGTAAATGTATTCAACACACATTACCATTTTGTAAAATAGAAAAAGATTGTCCAACCGGCAACTAACTAAACATTTTTGAAAAAAAAAATGAAAAAAAGCAAATAACACAAATAAATAACTTCTTCTTGATGTTGAATTGAAGGTAAGCCAAATTTTCAGACCAACAGTTTTTCACCTACGCACTTATACCAAACGTGACTCAATACAAGACGGTTTATACACTGGTGTAATAATTTTATTATGCCATCATATCTAGGTGCATCGTCCAGTAATACACCCCCCCTTCCCCCCTCATCATCCCCAATGCACACACAGATACACACACACACATACACATACACACATACCCAGGCACATACAAAGACATACACGCACGGTATCCTGACAGCCAATGATTGATCGAACCTATCGAAGTTCCTATGACCCAGTTTCGGCACGTGCCAATCGCGAGCTAATGGCATCCCTGACCCGGTAAACAGTGCAGAACTGTTGTCGCGAGGACCAAGACCTGGGTGCTCTCGTCAAATCTGGGTTTTTTTCCTTGATCTCACTCACCCTATACAGTCACTGTAACATACACACACACACACAAAACTCTTTTAACCCTAACAGTGTCAGAAATAAATAACTGTCAACCCTAAAAGTATCAGAAAAAAAAAAACACGACATTTTACTCCTAACATTGTCTGAAAAAGACATTTTTAACCCCGACAGTGTCAAAATAGACACTTTTCACCCTAACAGTGTCAGAAAAAGCACATACTTTTAACAGTGACTTGAAGAAAAAGCCCTTAATCCTAAATATGTCAACAACAAATAAGAAAAATAAATAAATAAAATAAAAACGACATGTACAGTCATCTCAGGTTTTATGAGAAGTGCATGCATAATATTTTTAAGAGGTGAGATTACGGTATGTCATTTGGAAAAATAATTCACATATAACAAGTATAATGAGCGAACCTTTGGCAAACATCTCTATGGATACATCTAGGGTTAATGTAGTCCGTGAAAGGTGCGTGATGTGAAAACGGAAGTGGGTGAGTATAAGAACCGCCTCTCTCGGAATATTCCCCGGAATGGCAAGATCTTTGGGTTTTGAGCTAAAATGAAATATAACTGGTAATTCATTTTACTTAGATCTCTTTCCCTTTTTAATTCTTTCTGTACCACACCCCAGTATATTGGCGCATTCTTTTTTGGTATCCCTCTGCCCTGGTCCAAATTTACGCCGTTGTACGCGTTGTTCCTAGTGGGTTATTATGTCAAAATCTGGATCTTCCATGGTCCATTTTGGAATATTAACTGTGAAAAATCGTAGAACTGGTAATGGTATGGAAAACAAAATATTGTTGTAGTCATAATCAATAATTAAAGTACGGAAAGAATTAAGAGAAAACACTAGGTCTGTAAAGAAACAGGATTCATTTCTATCCTATCCTGTCCTGACCTGTCCTATCCTAACCTAGCCTCTCTCTTCATTTCCTCTCCTGAGCAGTCCTATCCTAAACTCACCTCTCCTATCCTAGGCCATCTCTCCTCTCCTAACCCCTCCTTTCCTGTCCTATCCTATCCTAGTCTATCCTGTCCTATTCTATCCTACACTCCTTTCTTTATCTTATTCTTTCTCATTCCTCCTCTCCATCCCATCCTATCCCATCCTATCCTTTCCTCCTCCTCTGAGATTCTTTCCTTTCCTATCGTAATCCAGCCTATAGCCTAGCCTAGCCTAGCTTAGCTTAGCTTAGCCTAGTATAACCTAGCCTAACCTATCCTGTCAAGGCTACCATATGAAACATCTGTAACTCATGTGCCACCATTGTGCTGCAGGCTGAGGCCATTCCCGCATCCGGAATGATGCGTTTCTATGTCAACTCATCAAAGAGAATCGCATGAAAATAATGCGCTTACCCTTTGACTGGGTTTGTCGTCTTTGTTAAAATAAATTTTCAGCCATTCTGACACGACTTTCTGATTTATTGCCTTTTTTTTTTCTCCCCTGCAGCTTTTCCTTTGTTCTCTGCCGTCTGTCGCTTGTTTTCAGCTTACTGTCTTTGAACTATCAGTTTGTTTTTTAATAATCCCCCCCCCCCCCATCTTTGCGTTATGGTTTGTTTTAATTGGCCCGTTCTCTGTTCTGCATCATATCTTTCTTTCCTCTTCTCTTTTTTCCTCTCTATCTATCTGTCTGCCTGTCTGTCTTTCTTCCTCTTTTTCCTCTTTTCATTCGTTGTCCCCTTTGCTTTTTCTTTCTTTCTCTTTCTTTCTTTCTTTTTTCTAATCTTTTTGCTTCATATCTTATTCATTCTTTCTCTCCATATCTTCTTCATTCTTTTTTTACCCCTCAGCGAGTACTGAAAGAGACTTTTCGTGTTATCTGAAGGTGTAAGACTTTTTGCATCGTTATAACGCCAAACTCTAGTTGCAGAGACAACATAATTATACCTATTGAAATTACATCATGTCATATTCTAACACTGGCACACAAACTGTCAAAAACACGCCCATACGCAAATGGAAACAACTCTGTCACAGCAACTATGAATGGTCGGTTGTCATTTACATTATCATCATACGACATATTTATCCCGACGGTACTGACCATTAATCATTTGACATATTAGTAATATATACGCCGAACCATATATTTTACAACGGCCAACTAAATAACACGGTATATTACTTTGAATATATATCCGAGACAACTGAAATAACGTAAGGCGATAATGTATACTTTCCTCGAGAACTTTTCTGTCAAGAAAATCATTATTTATTTTAATAACTCTCTTTTGACAAGTAGAAAACAGAATGCAGACATTATAAACTGTGATGAATAACAGATTTTGTGAAAGAGCATCTCCAGTGCAGTATGTTTGTAAACTGAAAATTTACGCCTTGAGAAGCTCGCGCAATATGGCACCACGTGCAACGGCCAAGGTAATAACATAGTGAAATTATTTAACTGCAATGCCCGGCACAGTTCAACCGGTGAAATATGACAGGGTTGCTGCCTTTTATCCTTCATTCTTGTGTTTTGCATAGTACGTGCAAAAAGGCCACAGATTTGGGTTACGAACCAAAGTATTTGTTGGCCTACTTTCATGAAGAACTAGCTTTCATTTTTCCTACTCTTTTTTCCCCAGTCTCTCTCTCTCTCTCTCTCTCTCTCTTTCCCTATCTTTCCCACATCCTCTCACTTAATCTCTACATGTGGATAGAATGCTGTGGCTCCGAATCAAGAAGCCCTTAAATAACAGAAAGAGCAGATCAAGATCCCTAGAATATCACAATACTTCAAGTAGGCGTATAATGTCTGGGGGGAAAAAGAGAAACAAGAGACAAAACAGTAGAATATTTCTCGATTTTGTCACACAAGGTTCTTTATTGTTCAGCTAGTTTTTAGTCAGATTTTGCCAACTCGCCCGTCTACAACTTTTGTTTCCATTTTATTTCTTATTTCAGTATTTTAGCAAAATCTGACTATTTCAAATTTAAGTTATGTTCAATCCTTCTCATTTATTTCAACTACTATAACCGAGATTTAGTATCTTTTTGGGGTGGGGGGGGGGGGGTGGGACTGTTACCCAACGAAAAATTTGGAAAGCTTT